>JAVQJD010081783.1:7500-47394 GCA_036023655.1 Nannoperca australis | reverse complement strand
GAATTATGATTATATAGTTTTAACTATTGCTTTTTCTTTTTGTCCTTTTCTCTGTACAGCACTTTGAATTGCATCCGTGTATGAAAGGTGCTATATAAATAAACTTGCCTTGCCTTGCCTCTGCAGACTGAACAAGGAGGTTAGTGAGAGTGAAAGAGAGCAAGACCTGTCTGTTCACTATGTCATTAGTTTCAGGACAGCATTCTTTGAACAAACCCAAGGTCAAACTCAAAAAGTAAAGGCTAGCAGACCAAATCAAAAGCAGGTCTCTGCTGTTGGTGTTATCCCAAAGGCATTGTTTGAAGTCACTAGGGTTTTAAAGTTGACATAAATTGTAGAAAAGCTGCACCAGATTCTGTTACCCAAAAATGGAAAACAATCTGAAAACCCCTTTCTAAAATTATACCTAAGAAGTACGTGAGAAGATTGCATTTTTTCTTCACTCTTTGTTTGTACTCACAGGGGTCATTTATTGAAATTGCGCCCAGGGATGAAAACATTTTAATTGACATCTCCTGGCAAACTGGAGAAGCTGTGCTGGTGACTCACGACATAACACACATAGTTTTATTACTTTATGTTTAGCATGCTAATGATTTCGAAAATGCATAATGATCCCAATAAATTATAGCAGCTGTGGTGATGTTTAAATACAATCATAATTCATCTGTGCTTCCTCCTTAATAGTGTATAATCAGCTGCTGCCATTCAGCATTTTGCCGGCCTTCCCCAAAGCAAAGCAGCCACCCACTGTTTAACTTTCAATTTCCACTCGCATTTCCTTTTCATCCACAAGCACTGCTCATGAGCTGCATTCAGATTTGAAATGTATGTGTGCTTTAATGGCAAAAATGTCAGCATGGAGCTTTTTTTTAAAAGATGAACAGGTTGAAGTGTTTCACCCCAAATCATAGTTCAGCTGTATTTGGAAACATATCAATACAAGGAATAAAGATGCTTTGAAATTATCTGAAAATAGGCGGAGAATAGATTATTTATGTAGGAATACATAATTCATACCTACTGAATATCAGAGGGAAAGTTATATAGGAAGCATCATGCAGTTAGGGGGTTAGGCCTTTCAGGGAAAGATGTTATTACTTCATACTTGGCTGTCACAGTCCATTAAGTCTCACTTTCATTCTTCCAAGGACTCCTTTCAATATGCAATCACTCATTTCATGTGCAAAACTGCTGGGAGATGTTTGTGTCTGCAGTGCAAACATGTTGTAAGATAAGATAACACTTAGACACTGGGAAATTATGTACAGTAACGAATTGCATTATTTTCACTGTACCCCACTTTAACCAGTAATTGATCGGAAAGCCCTGCCTTTTATTACTGTTGCTAAGGCTATCAAGCTTCCTGTTTTCGCATGGCACATATGCACTTTGTGGCACATTTACGGAACTGTTCTCAGGTTATTTTTGAAAGGCTGAAGCTAACAGGTCCCAGGCAAAAAGTCAGCATCCTCACCAGGTGATGATCCACATAGATGTAGACATAGGTATAAAGAAAAATGTAAGATCAGACTGTTTCATTCTGGCATTACCATATTTGGCTGCTTAGCTTAAATACTTGTATTTTCAAACGGTATATTTTCACTTTTAACATTAAAAGTCTTTAAGGATGAATATTAACCAATGTGTTTGGCAAACCTTATGCTATCCCAGATAATGAGTTTGGCTCTTTATAGTGTTAATTCCCCCAAACCCAATAAAGATTAGGATGGTTACAGTAACGTTAGCCTAATCTCTGACAATAGCATCCATGACCGACTTCCACACATTGAGGAAATACAACACAGTGGATGTGTTAGTCTTCAATGCAGCTTTCTGTAATGTTATCTGTAACAAAATAATGTAGCAGACATGGAAGTAATGTTGGGTTGCTATTATAGTTAGTAAGCTAGTTAGCTGGATAAACAAGACAAACAATCCATTCTTTACATTTTGGCTCTTGTATTTTTGGTCTTGAGTGCAAAAAAAATTAAATAAACCGTCATCCAAACTTTTTCTGTACTGAGTTTGAGAGAAATCAACAGCTTCACAGGCCTGTCGTGCCTAGTTAGCGTGCGAGTTGCTAAACTAAGATTAGACAATCGATGTTCAGGGGAGGTGTTTAGCAAACGTTTAATATGGTACAGAGGCTCTTTGGCACTCGCTTCAACAGTTATCAAGACAAAAATGGAGACATGCAATTTCCTGGTGTTTAGCCAATTGTTCTCACTGAGAGCATAAACATTTCTCACTTAAATAGAAAGAGACTGAACCTGGGGGTGCTCATTTAACACAACCACCTGCAGCGTCAGTGACTTTCTCCTCTATCAGCAACAGCTTTGGTAGGATTATGGGGTGGTTGAAAAACAAAGCAAACTCCCTACTAAAATGCAGCACATTGTTTGTTCTGAATGTTCCTGCCTCCAATATTCTATGCTATCTCTACATAAGGTAGATCCATAAAATTTGAGTAATGAAGTGGCACCTCTGCAAAGGTCCTGAACCTATCCTTCAACCCAGCAGTGAAAATAATCTATTAATCATCAAGCATGTTCATCACTTTAAGGCTTTCTATACGAGTTCTTCATTAACAGGCTCTACTTTTTAACACTTACTGGCCCTCTGTAGCGTATACATGTGTTCAATGTTCCTGCTGCACACATACACACAAGAAACAAATTTACACTTGTGTTTTTATTTCCAACATTGTTCTGCCAGGTTCAGTTCAATGTATCCGTATGATGATAGAATATAGACATGAAGGGATAAAATGTGCAGGTAAAGAAAAGGATAAATGATATTGAAATGAAAAGGTTTCACATCCTCAAATAGCTCTTCCGGGAAAGCTGCTGAACATAGACCTAACAAAAACAAATTTGCCTGCTTTTTATCTATTTAAAGCGCTATTCTTTTCTTGTGCATACAGCTGTAATTGGTTTAAGGTGATAGTTATTTTCCCGACTTGTTTACAACACTGGAGGGGCATGAATGTAGAAGACAGCTTGAAATTGGGGGCTCATGCATGTTTTCACTATCTCAAGACTACAGCTTTCATATAAAACCAACTGCTGAAAAAGCACACAAAAGACCAGAGGGGAAACGAACTCCTAGAGATGAAAAGGCTGGTGTGCCATTATTGCACTCTTCAAATAAGCCTCCACTATAGAGACCAGGAGATTTATTTTTAAAGAGGGAAAGTCTGGGCCTGAAGAATAGACAGTGAGATAACATGATTATGAAAGGGAATTTTTTATGCAATTGAGAACAAAGATGGTCCTGATATAGGCCTTGTGGCGTCTGCTATTTTTATGTTTTTAATAGGAAAATAATCTTATTTGTGAACTATCCAACTTGCTTTTTCCCCTATCTTGCTACATATCAGGAGATATTGGTGCACAAACAACCCTTCTCACTCCAGACAGCCTTTTATCAATCATCAATCAAAGTAGATTTTGCAAATAATTCCGCAAATTGCAAATAAATGCTGGTTGTAACCTAAATGAACTGAATGCATTAAGTACATCTACTGAATTTAAAACCATCTACTCTGATTGGTACTTACTGTTTTGTCCTATCATTTGGCAAGTGTATTTGCCCATCCTGTCATGTCCTAGTCTGGGTGCTGTGGGTAAATACAGATGGCTCTGTTTGTGTTGAAGCTGTCAACCACTCCCTCCATCCTCATCCTTTCACTCTCATCTGTCCCGTCTAACACAAGCAGAGATGAACAACCCTTTCAGGTAGAATGACTCAGAGCCACGGCTTCACTGAATAAGTAATTGAGTAATGAGAAATGCTGATGGCCTGTCATGAAAAGACAAAACATCTGAATAGAAATTATGAAAACAGACCTATAACAACTCATTTAAGAGGTAACTGTCCAGACATATAAATAATGGAAAAGAAAAGGACATGTACAGAAAGAGTGCTGTGTTAACATTCCTTGTGCGCCTTTTTTGTAAGCATGGGTATCAAATATTGCCTATGGTAATTTTTTAAAAAGGTCTGTGCGTGCATGTACGCAAGTACATGCAGAAATGAGGAAAAGGCCGAGGCCAGTGGGTCACTGTGTACTGGATAGACAGAGCCTTAAGGGTTTTGGTGCCCTGTGTGGCAGATCTGTCAGCTGAAGCAAGGCTGAGACTGGCAAAATGCCCAGGATGGCTCTGGAACCTGTCTACAACACATCAAACTTGACCTCCACATCAGATAGTAACCGAGGAACACACTGGCTCATGCCTTAACATCTTCCATTTTAATAATTTAGACTGTTACAGCCTACACAAGGTGCAAAGATATAGAAGATGTGATTAAGAAGACGAGTGATTAAAGCACATGCCTCATAACCACAGCGCCGCCGGTTCAGTTGTGTCCCTTGACCTTTGTTGCATTTCATACCCTCTCTCTCACCATGTTTCCTGTCTGCCTCTGTCAAACTGAGGCAAATGCCCAAAAATAATATTAAAAAACCAAACAATGTCAAACTGGTCTGGAAAAACACATTTGTAAACTAGTTTTAAAAATCTTTTTGGCCCCTTTTAAGGAGCTAAGTAAAGTTTTCTGAAACATCTCTCAATTCAGTCTATCTGAAAAGATAAAGAACAAATTGCCTTATTCCCCTCAGCTTAGTATTCAAAAGCTTCACTGTGATTGTCACCTATTAATCCATGTTGTGCAATGCTTGTGGATGCCACCACTTTCAACCTAATGAAGTATCCCCTTTTTCATTTCAAGCCAGTGAAGCATCGCTGCCAAATGCAAATCATTCACCAACCACAAAAGCACACACATTGTTCTGCAAAGAGCAATTTAGCATGTTTCTTGGATATCGTACAAAACCATTTTAACAAAAAGAGTGAAAAATGCAGCGAAACAATGGCCAATTATGTTACCAGTATGAACTGCTATTTGGTATAATGGTGCACACATGATGCATGCTCTTGTCTTGGAAGCTTAGTTTCTCATAATGTCTGTGTGTATATATATATATCAACCTCACTAAGGAGTTTCATGTATTTTCTTCAAATATACTGCAGAAATAACCACCATTACATTTTCTGAACTACTCATTTGTCATCCACTGCTACTGGGAGAAAATCAGTAACCACCTCCTGAGTTCTTTAAAAACTTTCTCTATCTTTTGGAGAACAGTTATGGCAGCATCCGTCATCTTTTAAAGTGATGGCGAAGGTCCAGTGATTTGCAGGTGGCAGAACTATGTTGAGATAGATGGGCAAAAAATAATCCATTATGAAGTCAGCCTTCAAAACTCAAGGGACATTTGCTTGACTTCATTCACAGTCACCATTACAGATAGACTCAGGGCGCTGGAATATGTTTCAACTCAGTAAAATTTGCCATTACCTTTCTGAAAGAGCTGCATTCTTAAGGAGAAAGGTATATGGATGCTGGGGAGAAAAAGGTGAACTGGAAGAGCAGCAGGAAATAAGTATGAAGGTAATGAGGTCATGGGGAACTAGAATCCAACCAGACCCTTATTTAAACCAGGCTATGACTCCTAGTTGTCATCTTCCACAAAAGTTGTCAACATTATCCTGCCACCTGCTGTTGGTTAAGGTTGAACATTCTGTTGCTAGTAGCAACCACTACTGGCAAAGTTCCATGGCAGTTAGAGTTTAACCATGGATGTATTATAAAAAATGGGTAAAGGACCCAAAGATGGCGCCTATTCATTCCAATGAGAATTGCACATACACAGAAAGTTTCTAGCTTCCGGGTGTACTTCCAGGTTATACCGGCCCACTGAATATGCACAATAGTGTTTCCCCCGCCTGTAGACTTTACATTGTGATGACGTCACAGATTTTTAAATAGCTTTTCTCGGCTCCAGGAAGGTTTTACAAATAAAACCCCCATGGATCTAAAATGTATAATAGAAAGAGTCCAAATGGAGCTTGTTTGCAGTTCATTATGTCCTGTCAACAGTTTTACAGATGTCTCTTTAACAATGGTGGCCTACAGGGAAATTGCTTTTTGGGCCACAGGGGAATTTTGTGCTGCAATACCACAGGTGTTCACTGGATGAATGGAAGAAAGGGTGAGCAGCGTCATCCAGTTCTTACAACACATCCATGAGTTTAACTGCATAATGCATCTACTCTACAGATGCCCATGTTGAAGCTTAATCTGTACTTTTTATTTTGCTGTTTTGTGATTGTTTTGTAATTTTGTAAGATTTTAGTTGACTGTTAAGTTAAACTAGCTGTCTGAGGATAGCATGCTTAGTAACTGTTACTACATTTCCTGTTGGGATAACACTTATGTATTTTTTATGTATGTATTCTTGTGGACTAATGTTATGTGTAGAGCTGCAGCAATATATTGATTATTCAATTAGTCAATTGACAGAAGAATATAGGCAACATATTTTTTAAAGCAAAAATGCAAAACCATTTCTGGGTCCTCTAATCATAAGTTAATATTTTCTGGTTATCTTCATACAATAACCGCCCTGCGTCAACAATACGTTAACGAGTTAGTGATTGTTTGGTCTCACTGCTACCAAACTGACTACATGCATAGTCAGGGCAGAGGAAACATGCTACACCAGTACCCGTCTCCAGCTGGGTACTGGTGTAGCATGTTTTCAGCATGTATTCAACCATTCCCAGTTGTGAATATGAGTAACTGACTGCCCACTAAAGCTCTTGAAGGCTGACAGGGGTCTGCCTCTTTCACTGTGCTGCTGTCAGTGACAGTGAACCTGGTTCCTGTGCACTGCTATCAAGGTTTCTAGAAACACAAGAGCACATTATATCCTTGAAGGCTTTATATCGTTCACTAAAAGTTTGCACAAAGATGAGTGAATAATGCTGACGGTTTTAATATTATTACTTCACCTTTCTTTCAATCAGACTATAATAAAGAAAAATGTATTTGCAAATGGCTCCATGCCCCAATGCATTTCTATTTAGGGGTCCTTGATTTAAAAATATTCGGAAGCATTTGGCTTAGTCTGGCCCGCAGAACAGCCACTGGCGGCAAAGATAAAGCTCTTAACCATTTAATAGCAGCTGCACAGACAACGGCACAGTAGATGGCACCAGACAAACCATAAGCAGCATGACACTGAGGAGGGGAAAGGAGAGGAATAGCCTAGCACTTCAGCTCCTAATGAAAACAAACCACATGACACAAAACAGATGCACAAATAACACAATATGCCACAAGGTCTTGGGCCAATCAAACATGGTGTCAATTAATGGCCAAACAAAGATAAGTAACAATGAAAAATGCCCGTTTTACAGTTAGTTTAAGTTATGTTATTACACTTCTTTTTTTATCATTCAGTCCTTGCTCTAGATTCTGACACAAAACCATACAAAAGTACAGTATGCCCAAGTAAGACATGGCTTAATAAACTACAACAAATCTAAAGCCTAATACACTTTGAAATGATAACTACATCAAAACTATTTACAAAAAAATATTTACCATACAGTAATGGGGAAATAAGTGCCATCAATGGCATATATATATATAAATTGATTTTCCAGCTAAGGAAAGTAAATGTATTCTATACATCTTGATTAATAGTGTTTGGACGTATAGGAAATCTAATTCTGTCAAAGCGCCTCGTGAACTTGTTCACCGGCCACGCCCATGAAATGGACAAATGTAATAAAAAGTTCGGACGAGACAAACATCTTTTGTGCGAAAAGGAGGAGAGATGTCTCACCTGCGCAGCCATGAATGACAGATCCATACTGTTGCTCCGTTCAAGACAACGCACTCAATGAAAGAGGCAAATGTGCGTAGTTTTTTTCTTCTCTTATTCCCCGATACAGCATTTGCCTTCTTGGGTTTTTTTGTTTGTTTGTTTTTTAACTCAGCATCCGGAGCAAGTTGGCGGACTTCACGTGAGGAGCATGTCGAAGATGAAGAATCGAAATCAAACAAAGGGGGAGGCGGAGGAGGAGGAGGAGGAGGAGGAGGAGAAAATGAAGGGACGTAACAGAAAGCAGGAACAGAAGCTGCGCAGACGGAAAGATGAAGAGATGTGGACGCGAGAGACGGCGTGAGGGTGGAAGAGGGGGAGGATGAGGAGGAAGAGGAGGCTGTGGAGCTGGACTATCACATAACGAAGGAGGTGCAAGTATCTCTCTCTCTCTCTCACCCTCTGTCTCTCTTTCCTTCTTTGCATTTTATTACTGCTTTTCTTGCCTTTTTCTTATTTGCATAAAGGTACATATTGATCTGAAGCTGTTTTTCATAGTTTGAGCAAGTCCTAGTTTGTGCCTCATGTATTATCATTACATTGAAGTCACAGAGCATCTGTTTGTTTGAGAAAAACATGTTTCCTATCCAGGTAGCTGGACATGACATATTTAAGAAATACATATTTTTGTATGTCAATATGAAATGATATAAACATAATATTATCATCAGTATTTATAACTGGTTATAATATTTTAATTTGGCTTTATGTCATACAAATTGAGCATGGACACGTTTAATTTACGGCTACCATCTTTGTATTGGATTAAGAAATACAACTTGAAGTGGGTAAAACCTTTTTCTTTAAAAAACAAAAACCCAAAACATAATATGGTTAGAAGAGTCACAAACTGGAGGTACGTTTGGAAAAGGCTCCTCACTCCCTGTAATAGTTATTTATTATTTCTTGAGTATTTTACTTATTTATTTGTCAGTGATTAATAAATGACATGAAAATCAAAGAATATTGTCAATACAGACTTTTTGCTTGCCTGTGGAAAATTAATAGACTTTCATTACAGACAAATAGCTACTGGGTTCAATTCAGGGAAATCGCAATGATACAGCATAAAAAATGCATTGTAGTTACCTGTGTGCTTCCAACTTTGTGGCAAGAGTTTGGGATTGGACTTTTCGTGTTTTAGCATGAGCACTCATACAAAAAGCCAGGTCCATGAAGACGTGGCTTTCCCAGTTTGGTGTGGAAGACATTGACTGGCCCTGACATCAACCCTGTGGAACGTCATTGGGATGAACTGACACTGACAGCGAGTGGGGCTTATCACCCATCATCAGATCGTGACCTCATTAATGCTCTTGTGGCTGAATTGGAGCAAATCACTGCAGCCGGGCTCTAAAAACCTTGTGGACAGTGAAGAAAGCATATCAATGCCCATTATTAATGTTTGAAATGATGTGGTCAACAATCACACATGGCTGTCGTGTTTGGGTGCCACATGCTTTAGGTCATGGAGTGTAACCTGCAGAAATAATATACTTCTCTGAAGTCCGCCAGAATCACAATAGCTGCGAGCATGTGCACTTAAGTTTTCGTCTTCCAGATCCCTTCCAAGGCTTCATTGAAATCTTGTGACCTAAAACTAATGACACATTTTTGAATTAACTAGGCCTGCAGAATATTTGATGCTGCTCTTATTCAGTGGAGAGTCTCTTCAAAAAGCAAATTAACAAGCTCTGCTTACAGTAAGAGGACTGATTTCATTTAATGGTGACCTTGCCTTCACTGTGAATACTAAAATACATTTCTTGGTTGAGTACTGCCAGAGTCTACATACAAAGAGCTCAGAGGGCTTGTGGTTTAGACAGCCTGCTCTTTCATTTTCTTTGGGTCAAGTATCACAGACGTATTTCAGATTTTCAGTGTTTTTATTTCTCAGACAAAGGTCTTGTCCTTTCAGAAATAAACAGATGTGTAAACAATATCTGGCAACAATCCAGGTCATTGTCCTTGAAGTTACGGGGAAAATAAAGATTGGTCCTGGCTCATGTTAACATCTTTAGCTTGATCCCATGTTGCATTTTGATAGTTTACCAGAACCTCTGCCTTGGAGGGGACGGAGCAGATCTCCTAGATCAGCAAGTTAAGACTCCATCCTCCTGGCCGCTTTTTCGCTGAGCAGGCATACACACATTCAGTCAAATCCTCCAGTGTTGGCGATTTCACTTCACTCCAGCTCACAGCTTCACTCCCAGTTTCTGAAAACAAATTGTTCAGATTCTTAATGTCTGCATTAGCTTTATGGTCTCATTTAGAACATAAAGAGCACTTAGAGAGACAACACACACAGATTTGTCATGGATCAATACATTTATGTTGATCTTACATTAAGGGTGATATTTTAGGTTGCTATGGCCGTTTTTTAAATGAAAACACCATAAATTACTAGGATATCAGTGTAATGCAATGCCTGGGTGTTCCACACTTCTCGCAGTAAACACGCTTAGTTTTAAGCGCTCAGTTAGCATTAATTAGCCCATAGGTTCTCTGTTTTTCAACCATGGTCTTAGAAAATAAGAAGATAAAATGTTGTTTCCCACCATTCAAAATCATGCATAGCACAACCTCAATAAAACGTACAGCTCTGTTGCAACCTCTCACACAGATTAAACACAGTCCAATAGGGAGATCATTGAAGCCTTCAAAAACAAGGATGCATCTCCTTTTCAAAAACAGGAAGCTCACAAGATTGTCAGACACATCTATACATTTCCACCAGTGAAAGGGGGGCAAGATGCTTTATATTAGATTTTATTGACATCCGTGCTTGAAAGCTGCAAGTTGTGCAAAATTAAATTCAAGTCAGTTTAACCTCCTGGAAAGCAACGTTTGTGATCCTTTTTATTGGAAGAACAGATAGGCTCTGTGCACTTCCCATGTTTGAAACAAGATTTATTATGGCTGTTGAAGGCCTAAATGATTTCCCCACTGGGTTGTGTTTAAGAAGCTGCAGCAGAGTGGTAAACATCTCAAAACACTATCATTGTGCTATGCTATACACAATGGGGAAACATTTTGTTTTGTTTGTGAAAACCAGTAAACTTGTGCTTAAATATGACGCTTTGGTTTCAGCAGACAAGGAATATAATGTAGATTTTTTTATTAATATTGTTTGATTTTGAGGGCTGTCAGATCGCAAAAACTTGACACTGGAACACTTTGCCTCAAGCGACTCAGTGATCCAGTAATCAAAGCAACAAATATCCATTTACCCCACTGGTGCTGTGATTTATTAGTAGCAGCATATTTAGGGATCGGGTTTACAGACAAAATTAGTTACAGAAATGAGATTGCTTCATGATCCAATACTGGTGTAAGGCTTTGTTTTTGCTTAATGTTTTTTTAAAACCATTGAGCCAAACTTGCACTTTTCCAAGAGTACTAAAAGTACTCAAAATCAGGTGGTCCAAATGAAAATTACCAGTATAACTTCCCTGATGAAGATATCATATTTTACACTTTCTTTTATATCTTTAGTTTTTTTTAATAATATAGCAGTAAAAGAAACATATATTCAAACTTCAGGCATCACTTTGACATATTTTATTTTATGACTGAGTATAAGAACCAGGGTTAGGGATAAAATGTGCCTTGCTCAATCTTTTCCTGTATACTATGACTTTATCTTTGAAATATCATGACGTTTTCCTTCAAAAAATATTTTTTTTAAGGCTGTATCTCAAATCACTGTCAAAGTTGAAGTCTCTTAAAATTATTATAATAAAGAATATCGATATGTATACTAACATGACATAAAATGTGTAAAACAGCACATTTGTTTGAATGTAGAAGACCGTTGATCAGGCTTGCCTGACCTCTAGACATTGCCAATGTGGTCTAATGTCATCACATAAGAAAATTTGACATTCTTGTTCATATTGAGTGGGAAGTTTACATTAATGCTGGATAGCTACAAAAACAATGCTTCAACAGCTACTCTAAATACTCTGTGTAGCCTGATGTGCATCTCTGTGGTTCTCTGGAACAAACCTTGTCTGTTCTGCAACCTCTTTCATTTTGTTATGGACATTCCACTGGGCGTTCACTAGCCCCGATTCACTGCAACATAATCCCGGTAAAAATAGATTATTAATATATATAAGCATCAAACTCTGTCTTGTCATATTGCAATATTCCAGGTTGATGGTAATGAGTTGGAATAATGCCATGCCACCTACTAGGTTGGGCTGCTCAACATTTATGAATGCCTGTGGTGTGACTGATGTGGTCTGTCACCCAGGTCTACATTTCCCAGAATGTGCGTGTTTGTATTTGTGTGATTTTATGTATTTATGTATGCACTCTGTGTGCATATCCATGTGGGCACTTGGGAAGATCGGTCATGCTCTTTGATTAATCCTAAATATCCTTAATCTGAGGGACTCGTTGTAATTCTGTCTGTGACAGCTGTGTGTCAGAACCTATGAATAACATTACAGCTGTTGAAAACCAATGTGAAATCAATCAAAAAGCATAGTATTAAGTATCAAATACCCACATCCCTCCCACACACACACCGGTTTATTATTTGTCAAAGAAGATATTAGTAAATTCAACCTCCTTTTCCCAAACTCTGCACACAAACATATCATGCCACACTCACACTTTTCATGTGCTGTATAAGCTCTTTTCCCAGCTTTGTGCACTCACTGTGCAGTATGTCTTAGTTTGCCTATTCTCAACTGATGCATAGCCAACAAGGCAGGTGATTCATAATTAATGCTCAGCTGAATAAATCGAAATTCATCATGTGTGTGTTTGACCATGGGTAACCCACAGGGATGAATTCTTAACATTGCCTTACACACCATGTTTCTCTCCACATTTTGACCCGCCTGCAAGTTCATATTCCAGACGTTCAGTCAAGTTTCAGTCTCCCTTTGGACACTGATATCTTATAAGTAGATTTTTTTTTTACTTGTACCTTATGAGACCACAGTAATCTTTCGTCAAGGTGCCTTTTTTAGTTTCCACTTGGCCAAGTCAGTTTGTTTTTCATCAACCTGCAATATGGATGAAGAAGCCGTTGTGATAACCCTCTCTGTGCATCTGCGCACCACATCTGCTCTGGCTAAATGAATGCATTTCAACCATATCACAGTCCAAAATTGCAATGGCCTCTCTGGCTTTGCTCCTCTGACAGTGCCTGTTATTGACCAGTCAGATGTGATAAAGCATTTTGGCGTACAGTATGTGCTTTTGTTCTAAATAAAAGTGTCTTTATTAGTTACCGTAACTTAAAAGGGTAAGAGATATTATATAAAAAATTCACACTGTGAATATAATGGAATCAGTATCAGCTTTTTCCTTTTTGTTTATTGAACTTAAGCAGCACTGGAAAAAGGGACATTGTATTAATAACACAACACACACTACAAGACCAGACCAAAGAAACACCAAGACGGAAGCCTTTGGAATAGTCTGCTGTTTTTATTTCTGGGCATGCCCCCTCTCTCCCTTTCTTTCTCTCTTTCCCTCCCCTCCCCTCCTTCTCTATCAGGCTTCTCTGCGCTGGACATCGGTCGTCCTGGGACCTCGCTCTCTCCCGGCTGTCGGTGCCTCATCCAGTAGTTGATCTGGATCTTCATCCCCCAGGAAATTCAGCCTCTCTTCTTTGTATTGGTATGTGAATAATGTGGTCCTCTTGTGTTTGTGTGGCCGGTCCTCTTTCCAGGTCTCTATAGTGGTCTCCTGATTAGTGGGCGACACCTGAAGCTGCTTAAATGATCCATCCTTTTCACTTATGTTTTACAATCAACATTTTGTCATCAGAATTGTGTAAATATGCAGAGGTTGCAGAAGGCCCTGTCAGGAGCACTGCTGGGAAGGAGTGACCTCATTGGAGAACCTGGAAGCACAAGTTGGCTGTCAAAAAAACACAATTAGTAGGGCAGGCACTCAGAGCAGGATGTTCAGAGTTGGACTGTTCTACCTTGTCCTTGGTGGCCCAGGAAACCATGCCGGTGACACAGTATGGGGAGTGGGTGTGGAGGTGGGGGAGTTTTCGGTCTGGAATAAGCGGGACATGGCATTAGGTTTGGTGTTCTTAGATAAAATAGCTGTGGTCTCAGGACTAGATAGAGAGAGGAGGCTTGGGAGGAGCAGAAGCAGGGAGGAGGTTAATGCCAAAGCCATTAGGGTGACGAGGAGACAGTGAGGTGACCCGGACCTTGCTGAATACGGCTGAATAAGGTCAGTAAACTCAGAGAGGGAGTCACTGGGAGTGGGAGACAGAGCAGACCTGAGACACAGAGCATGACAATTCTGTAAAATGGCCCCTGAAACCCAGTGAATATGTGTCTCACCTAGAGGGAGCCCAGAATATTAGATTAGATGCAGTTTGCAATTTGTGTTCAGGACCCTCTAATCCTTTATTTCCTAGCTTTGACATTTCACCCATGACAAAACAGTCATGGGTGAGAAAGAAAAATATTAAGCATAAATTATCTGTTTTTAAAAGATAAGGATAGCATTGTTCCTTATTTTTGTTGTCAAAGAGTCCCATAAATGCAATGCTGACAAAGAAAAATACATTGTAGAATATGATGAGACTTGCCACAAGCAGTCAGTTCAACAACTCTCCTGCTGGTGTTTTCCTAAATATTCTTCCTGCAGTTGTCCTGACTAAATGTACTCGTAAGTAGTTTCACGTTGTATGCAGAATCCGAAGAAACCAGACAACTTTAAAAGTCCTGTGTCCTTTTCCACTTTAAAAGAAAACAAATTGGTGTATCGCTATTAGCCAAGCGCCTTGTGTGCCACGGCCGCTTTGTTGTGCTTTACTACTATCAGGCAACGTCTCAGGCATGGGAAACATTACCAGTCACATCAAAAGACCCAACTGCCAATCTCAACCTGATGAGACCAGAAGAATATCTCCCCTTAACTTAAAGGATTCTCAGAGGTAATCTTGATGTATGTGTGACCAGAATACCATAACGTCTTTATGAAACATAACAGAAAACAGTTTATAGGCTTTTGAAATGTTTCCATTTGAAACCTATCTTCTATCAGAGCACCTCTTGTGCTTAATTCAAATATACCATCCACACGCTGTTGTCTATATATATATATATATATATATATATATATATATATAAACACACCATTTAAGTTATCTGTGGTGAAGCAGGCAAGTGTGTGCATGTGTGTTCAATTTAGATAGAGGGGAAATCAGCACAGTGGTTTGACCCCTGACCATTTATCCTTCAGCCCTCATTGCATCAGTCCTGCCAGAAACACTCCTTTTTCTGCAGCAACAACATCAAGGTCCCACATGTATAACCATGGCCTTTGACAGCTGGAATGGGGCCATACACACACACACGGTCAAAAATACCCATAAACATACCTGACCTGAGTAGCAGATGTGAAAGGTTTTCGGGCATCTGTGGAGATTCAGTACTTTTCTGTTACTAAAAGGTTCAGCTGAGTAGAGTGAAAGTGTTCAGCCATTTTGGAGTAGACTAAAAGCTTTCATTATTACAGTCTGCCTTCAAATCTTTCCATCTGCTCTTGTTCATAGTCACATTCTTAGCAGTACTATTAATAATTACTTGAAAGCAGTGATCATATCTCTTATCCCGGATTCTGCCTTCATTTGGCCGACAGTAGGTGAGGAGGAGATAACAAATAGGCAGAGAAGGATTTTATACATTGTAGGTATAGAGTTGTGAAGCCCTGGGGTGACAGCTTGCGGACCAATCAGTGCACATAAAGGTGCTACGTGCTGAAATGTCATTACATTATCGTGATGTCAGTCACGGTTGGGTGGCGATTTTGCTGTGGTCGAATTGATCCTTTCTTTGTTGTGCCCAATAAGACTATGTGTATCTTAACGTAAACAGTGTAAAGCATATGATGAAACAACCTCTGGCAAACATATTATTCTTCACTTTAAAGCTTCCACGTTGCCTCGGGATTAATTTCTCAGGTATAACTCCTTTGGGCAGCACAGAGGCGAAGTCAGAGAAAACTTTAGCTCTCTATCCACTGCACGACACCAAATTAGCTTTAACAGCTTCAGGAACTAAAACCATGCCTGACTATTATCTAACTATTATTATTAAGTATTGTCAAATCTACCATGTCTAGGTGTGTCCAAACCCCTTCTCTTTTGTCAATACCACTTTTCTGCTTCCTTTCCTCCTCCTCCTCCTCCTCTTCATTACAGGAATCACAGGGGCGACGACTGGGGTCCTCGTTGCCACACCTCCCTGCCTATCCTCAGTCCCCATTCAGCCATCCCGTTGATTCCTCATGCTTGACCCAGTTTCATCACACCCCTCAATCTTCCTTCATCCCCCTTCCCACCTAATAATATACTAATTTGCTTGCTGAGTGTTAGTGAAAGACAGTGTGTGTTGAACTGAAGAATTGGCACTCTAATTGGTCCTCAAGGCTGCCTAAATTATTAAAAATTGTTTAAATGGCATCAAATGCTGCTTAATCAATGTTTGTCAAAGGAATATCACAACATGCACGGCACAACTGTCAAAACAACCTTAGGCGATGTCTTCCTTTTGATCCACATGTCTTTTTCTGTGTCATTCGGGTAATATCTGCTTCTTTTCTCTTGAAGTAATTGTTAATACAGCCTGAAATGTATCAGCTTCTATTAAATGCAAGGCTCATGACATCTTCACCTGGGGGGAAACCATGTGACACAGCAAAACTGAGATTTATTTATTTTTGGCCTGGCTCTCTTCCCACATCCTCCATGTGCTCTTACCCATCTTAAATTTATGGAAATAAACTGCTCCAAAATCTACTTCCATGATCACCTGATTAATTGTGGGCATGTCTATCTGGGATATTCATCTTAGCCCAAGGCTCATCTTGCCACATCCGCCACTATAAATGAAATTGACTTTCAAATGTCCTTGTATTATTTGTGCGCCTTTCCTCTTGACGCTGATTGCTTTGTCCTTTTGTGGTAAGGTATTCAAACCGAACTGGACCAAAACAAATGAAGAAAAGCCTTTGCAACAGATTTGGTTGCATACACAGATGCACAAACACTTTCTGCTCAGACAGTTTCTCATGCCTGAATGCCATGGCACACTGCCACTCTGCTGGGCCACTTGCCAGTGTGTGGCAATGTGCACATTTGACTTTTAGCAGCAAGTGCAGGGCAAACTATCATGACCTTTTGTGGTATTTCCTCCATCTGTGGATGTTGTACACATGTACACGTGTTTTAGTACAAGGTCAACACTGAACATTAGACCGCTGAGACACCTTGGAGGCTCAGGTGCACATCATGTAGCTCGAATGTCTTGCGTGTAAATCTGGCCTTGGATCATTGTGTGTCAGAGGATGACATGCAACAGTTATCTCTACTTTGAAGTGGACATTAAAAGGCACTGGGGGGGGAGGGAGACACCATAAAACAGCCCCATACACTAAGAAACTACACTTCTAAAAGTGATTACAGTCATGTATTCACTTTTTAGACCCATGAATGCAACTCGCAAGGTCACATTGAGAAACTGGCAAGAGGAAATATAATACATAACATTGGCACATAGCGACATTTGATTTGTTGCCCCTTCCGATTGTTGCAGTGGGTAGTTCAAGTAGCAGGGAAAAAGACCCAAATGCTGACTAACAGGGAGGCTCCAGCCATTCAATAATTTATTTAACAAAAAGTGCTTACAGGCAGGCAAGCATGAAGGAAGGCTGGTAGATAAGCAACAGGTAGGACTGTCCAAAAACAGGAACAAGAAACTAAGCACGTGACAAGCAGTATGCCTCGACCCAGAACAAAGAAAGGGTACCAGTATGAATAGGGAAGTGACTGATAAGGGAATCAGGGGCAGGTGAGTAATGGGGAGCAGGTGTGGCTAATCAATGAGACATGAGGGCAGGAACTGAAGCGACAAGAGAGGTATGAATTTCAAAATAAAACAGGAAACACAGCTGTGCAACAAAGGGATGTAATATCAATGTTGTTTCCTCTGTTATGTGAGGTGTTACAAGTGACTTGCCTAATTCGTCTAGAAATGGCCATATCTCCTGGAGGTTTCCATGGTGCCATCCGGATAACAAAATGTCATGTTGTGCCAAAACGTCAAAATACAATTTGTTCAAATATTTGGATAGTATACAATAGCAATAAAATGAACTATATTTTTCTATGGCATATATGGGGTTTTGTTTCAGATCATGCTGTGTTGTGTCACTGTGATTCAAAGCAAACACCAAATATATAACTAATGCCAATGTATTATTCTGATTTTACACTCTGCTGAGGTTTTTGTTGTGTTTTTCTTCCATATGTGTGTGTTTTTCTTTGCCACCATTATTAACAAAATGGTTAGAGGCTTCCCTTGTGAACTATAGAAATGTACTCTCACAACACACCCGGGTCAAAGGTCTTCCTGAACCATGAATTGCATTCAAGGACAATGGGCGATTCATCTCTATGATCAAATCTACAACAGTAAATGTCATTTACTGTTTTTGAGTAGAAGTCCATTTTGGTATCAATTTCTTTTATTACTCCGTGTGCAGTGGGGAATGAACCTGATGCAACCTGCTCAAGGTTGTTTTATACGAGCTAGATTTTATTTAGAAGCTACAGATAAATGTCACAAACACAGTGCACAGTATTTAATAATTTCATTTCATATAAACTCCTGTGGAAAGATCACACTGCTGACCATCCTTTTAAAAAGTTGTTTAATTACTTATTTAGGTATAAATGATTTTGTTACAGTAATCCAGTTAAGACCTTCAACGTAATGGATTGAAATTATTTGCTTGATATAGAAATTAGAAAATCTACAGAGAAAGAGCCTATAGTCAGAAAACTGTGAGATTCCTTTGTATGTTGCTGACAATTAAGAGGACACCATCTACACAATCATGTATGGCATTGACATTTTTATCCAAGCTAGAGAGGAATTTAATGAGATTGAATGGAGACTGGATTCGCTTATAGCTTATTTTATATTGGACTTTAAAGTGCGACTGCAGTGAAACATCTATTTGTTATGGGATTAACACAGCTATAATCACTGATATCATGATGCAACAGTGAAACCCCACTGACGTTTCATCATCAACAAGTTATTGCATGACACGTTTCCCTGTAGACTGCCCATAATAAAACACCTCACATTGTCTTAACTTCACACATTGACACTTGTGCCTCTAGAGGAGTCATAACTCGTACTATAGTTTTGTCCTTTTTTTATTAGGGATTTAGCTTCACCCTCTAAATCATTGTGACAGCAGGATGAAAGCTGCTCCAAACCATAAAGTAAATATGATGAAATAAGCACAAAATCCTAACCTGACTCTTCACTTTTTCACATTTTCTAGAAATAAATGGGATGATGTGAGCGCATGCTGTCCCTCCTGCTGCCTTTTGGGCTGAATATCTTAATGAAACTAAAAGCTGAAAACAGTATCACAGCACTTGAATTGTATTGAAGTGTAGTCTTATCTAATGATAAAGCCAAGGTGCTGTGTCCATCCAGATTACACAGATCATTAACTTGGATTGTAATTGTAATCTCATTATACTATTGTAAGATCATTTCATTTTAAGAAGTGAAAAAGGTAATAATACATTAGTAAGCCTTTTATGAGGTGTAGCATTAGCAATGTAGGTGTAGAATTAGAGGCATATTACTGTACATCAATTCTAGAAAATTACATGCTTCATTACATTACATTAATTCACTTTTTCCACCTCCACAAAAATAAATGTATGTGGAAAACTCACATAAACATCATATTGATACCATAAAAGTCGTTTTTACAGAATACCTGTCTTTTTTTCCCCACCTGCTCTTTTTGGCTGTCTCTCTAAACATATGACACAGAGAGTGCTAATCAAAACAGAGACATATTTTGTCTTTTTCTTGCTATTCTCTGCTCACCAGAGAGCCTGCCAGTTTATCCCATGGACTCACACTTATCCTCTGTGATTTAATACAAATAACATGGCCTGTCCATCAGATGGTACCCATGAGGTCCTCGACAGTGCTGCTTTGTCCTTATTGCCTGCTGTAAACCATAAACAGCCGACATTTCTCGGAGCTATAACATGTACCTGCCAACATGGATCTACAGCCCAAAAATGCTGTCCCCAGCAGCCCACAACTTAACCTTTCACTTCTCATTCTCAACAGCCCACTCTCCTTCTCCCTCCTCATGCATCTCATATTCAAATAGCTGCCTGAATATGTAGTGGTACATTGGGAGGCAGATGGTTAAGGCTTTGTGGGGAATGATAGATGGGGCTGTGCAGAGTGTCACAAGGCATCTATTGAACATCTGGAGGCGAGCAGTGACAGGTGCTGATGTGCTCACTCTTGAGCCAGTGCCCTTCAAATGGTATACAAGGACCTCCTATGTTGCACAACACATCATGATCCTGTCATCATTTCTATATGGTACATGGAAAATCTTGTTTTGCATCTAAAAAACATTTTACACCACACTGTGTTTTAAAATAGGATGGCAAAAGAAAAAAGATTACGGCTGCTCACGAGAACTCCTATAGCATTATTGGTGAAATATGTTTGCTTGGTGCTGCTTAAGGTCAGAGGATATTAGGGTTCTTTCTTGCGGCAGCCTGAATGTGTGTGTGCTCATGTGCATGACACGTGTGAGTACTCGGATCAGTGATGACAGGGGTCTTATCCTCCCCTTGAGCCTCCTCTTCAGCAGATTTCCCTGTAGAGCCACCTTTACCTTTCCACTCAGTGTGTGTTGTTTTCTCCTTCCATTTGGGTCCAGGCTTTTCACTTTCACTTTAAGCTGCAGGCCAATTCAGCCCTGTCATTTTGATCCTATGCACTTAAAAGCCTGCTGTGTTTGTCTGGGAGAACTGTGGCAAATGGCAAATGCTATTGAATTAAATGAAGCTATTTAAATTGATCATTTTAAGTTAAAAGCATGCATATGCAGCAGACATAGAGCAACAATATTATTTCAATTTGTGTTTCTGGCCACCTGATGAATGTAAGTACAGTATTCACTCTCTTTTAGCTTTGTTTTTGGTCTCCACTAACTACTGAGGAAAATCAGATATTTCCCACTTGAGAGAGTTGCCTCTTTCACATGGTTTCACACTGTCATTTGATACATTGTTATCATAAAAATATTATTAAAACCACTTAAAGTAAAAGGATAAAAGTATATATTACAGAGTTGTTATTACTAATGCTAAACATATTAATGTTCTAGCTAATTGAGCTAATTTGACGGCTTTATATACTGTTGGTTACTTTTATCTGTAACAATGCATCATATTTCAGCTCATCATATGATTTCAATGTAAAATATGAATCTGCAAAGTAATTATAGATAAAAGATAAATGTAGTGGTGCAAAAATACAATAATTAAATGTAGTGCAGTAGAAGTATAAAGTAGATTGAAATTGAAATACCTAAGTCCATTACAAGTACCTCAATAGAGTTATGGATGGCTTATAAAGTTAATTGAATAATTCCGGGACCAATATAAATAAAGAATAAAGGGTGTGAAACAGCCCTTTAGGTTGGTGTTTCTTGCAACACAGTTTCCTCATGCCTCCCAACAGAGGTACATAACACCAGAATTCCTGTTTCATTTTTGTTTATGATAGCATATAAACAGTGTGTTTTATTTGTGGACATAAAAGGCTCTCCAAGGATCCATTGCTACATGCTACAGGGCAAGAAAAGAGTTTAAGGGTCAGTGTGTGACTTGTAGGAGGATTTTCATCTTATGATGTTTGTGAGCAGAAACTGTGCTATTTAGCCTTCAATTAAGAATCCTTCAACCTCAAATGTTGAGACGTTTATCTCCACCTCTGGGTCTCTTTTGTGCAGTAACTACAACTCAGCTTTCATAATAGTGTGGGTGATGGTTCCTCCATGTTCCCTCCCTCTGATATATCACATCAATCAGCCATTTACTGTACGTATTGTTCCAGCAGTCACAGCAGCGACCCGGCTGAATGAGTTAGGGTGCTATTGGGTGATGACGTCTGGAGAAAGCAGCCGAGGCCAGTAATGAGCTTGTATGTCAGGACTGTAATCTCATCTAGATGTAAATGTATTCTTCTACACTAATTTATTCATCCAAGTGTAACTTCATCAATTCACCCCTCATCTCGCTATCAACGTAGCCTACCGCAAAAGTCGGTAGTGGTGAGAAGGGACATCTGATTCCACCATGAGATGCTATTGAAGTTATTCCGCACAAGCAGGGGAAACGTGAAAGGAGAAGATTCTTTTTTTCCCACTTCAAATGAGAGATTGAGAAGCAGTGTGGCTTGTGTAAGGCTGTGTAACTGCTTCATATTTAATATAACAAACATGTAGCCGGGTGGGTGAGAGTCTGCCTCAGATGAAAGGAGTGGTTGCGTGCCTCATGCTGGTGTTCTTGCTTTTATCCTTGTCAGCCTGTTTCCGGTATGCACTTCTCGTGTTTGCTGCAGCGGTGCATGAAACATGTCACCGGATGACTGTAGCCAAGTATTCACGGTGAACCTGTCTCACTGGTGTGTGTGTGTGTGTGTGTGTCTGTTGAGTGGTAGTGGGTTAGTCATGTAAAATCTGTCTTGTCTTGTTGCACAAGTGAAATGTACTTTGACTATTTTTGGATGAAATAAACCCATGACCTTGAACTATTTCTTATCTCAGTTTCTTGTTCTTTTTCCATACATTGGAGGTTCTGTCTTTGTGGAGTTTCCATTTTATATTTGTCTTTTTTACCAAGAGTTAGATAAGAAGGTCAAGAAAGGTAAAAAGTTTCGTGGTGTAGATTTTTCTTGACGAGCAGTGGTTTATCCATCTGTACTTATATGCAGCATGCCTGCTGGTTGCTTGGAAACCTCCAGGAAAACAAGACTCCAAGAAGTCACTGTGCCCAGCTGTTGTTGGCCAAGAAATAGCTACAGCATGTGGTAGGCTAACGTTGTCCTCCGGTTTGTAGTCTTAATGCTAAGCTAAGCTAATTGCCTCCAGGTTCCAGTGAGTTATATCGACCTTCTCATCTGACTCTTGGGCAGAAAGCAAAGAAGCATATTTTCCAAATGGTTTAACTACTAATGTTTATATATTTTCCACCAAAGAGTCAATGGGACTTGTGAGAATGACCTTGCAGATTTAACCAGGTAAAGAAAATAGATGGATTGATTGAGGACCGTTGCATGTTGCTGCCAGAATCCCTAAAATATGAATCCTCTCCACTGAAGTATTGATTTTGTGTTTTCTTTACTGTCACTATGCCGTCTTGGGACAAAGATTTGATCACTGTATAGTTTCACTGGAGGGCCTAATCTTGTAGACCAGATGAATGGTGAGTGGTCTCTAAAAGGCTGTCAGTGTTTATTAACGGATAGCTCTCTGAAAAGGTCATCAACCCTGTCTGTTCGTATACACACACACACACACACACAAACATAACAACCAATCCTCCCCTGTCATTCCCTAAAGCAAGGGAGACGTGCAGCGTGAGGCACAACATTGAAGGATAAAACAACCAATGTCACTCGGTCAAAGAATTGAGCTCTGAAATCATGCTATAATTTCAGATGTTAGCTTTATTTAGCTGGTTGACAGTTTTGACAGTGAAGGTTTGTTTGCTTATCACTTTCCCAATTTGATCAGATATTGTATCAGTAACTATAATGTAAACATTACCAAATGAGTTATCTATTTTAAACTCATGAACTGCTTTGTTTTCCTTTATTTATTACCACTTGTTTATTCAGGATGATTTAGTTTTATGGCTCATTATTTTAGATTTAAAAATATCATCCAGTATTTGTTTCCATTTGCAGAGCAATTATTTAGTTTATTAGCGTTTGAATTACTTTGTAGGCTTATCTCTGAAGTTTATTTTGGTGAAAGCATATTTTGAGCTGTCCTCACCACAAGCTGTAAATAGTGCTTAATGGTGCCCTCTTGTAAGAAGAAACACAGCAAAATGTTGATGCTTGGGAAGATAAAATGAAGGTGAAAGTATATGAAGGCATCAGTTTGTTTTTGTTGAAAAGAAGGGATTATATAGACATATTTAAATATATTTTAAACGTTTATATATTTTTGTACCTTCAATCATCCAGTGTCTAGTAGGTCTTACCTAGGCAGCAAAACCTAATTTAACAGACAGTTCTCAAGTAAATACCCCTTAATGCTTAAGCTACAAATTAAAATAAAGACATCAAACATTCATGAGCTCTGGCATTGTAGAGATTTACACTTTAATACAGCCCGTAAATATGTCATCAATACCGAGTGTGCGGCGCCTGACCAATTTCTTAATGAGTCTACAAATGCACTTGACCTTGTAGTCGTCTGCTTTCTCTTTAAATGTCTAGCAAAATGTGAGTCCAACATGAAATACAACCTTTTGGAGTCTTTTTCAAGTGTATGTTCTTTTGACTCTACTGACAAAATCAGAGGAGACAATTATTCCATTAGCTTGGGCCACGAATGTGTCACCTTCTGGGGATGAACGGCTAATGTATTGCATCTTCTTGTATACATGAATAATTCATGACTATTAATTACACCCATTGCATGACCTTATGCAACCCTTATTAAGAAACCACATTCTCATACATTTAATCTCGAATACCGTACTCTTGTGCAGATTTGGAGACAGGAAAATATTGTCTTCATGAAAGCAGTCTGATCTGTAAAACATTACAGGAATTATACATCTGTCTTGGTACTAACATAAAAAAAGTCATATTTTCTGACATTGTCAGCTTGGTGCCAAGTTATTGTGGTGTTTTCTGAGGTTTTCTATGTGGTATTTGTTCATGCACCTTGGTCACCATTGGTCAAACTAACAAATAATCAGCTCTTGCAGTGCAGATAGCGCAGTAATCTTTTCACGCCCATTGCACTATTCCCTGGTTTCTGTGTGAGCTGTTGAGTGTTTGGGTTTGTGTTTGTGGATAAAAAAAAAAAAACCTGATTACTTGCAGGATGAGTTCAACAGGGGGGCGGCTGAGTAAGCTGGTGTCTTGACGTGATCGCTAGCAAAGATGGACAACTACAATCTCCTTGGTATTATGGTTTAGTGTTAAACAATGCTGTCTAGAGAACTCACAGTTTAATGTTTCCCCCCCACATCCCAGTGGACAGAAACACGCAGCTGTCATTGAAGTGTGTTTGTGTCTTTTTTTAAATCCCTGCCTGAACTTTTAATATTACTAAGAGTCAAAGAAGAGATGTTGTTCTAAGTACCTATTTAAATCAAACACTCACCCTGTGGAATACCAATGGGACCTATCAATGCCAAGTGGAGCAGACACCATTTGCAACAGACTGAATACAGATCTTTTCAAGCGCTGAACAGAATATAATCAGTGAAGTAAGTCACCACAATCTCATGCAAATTAATATAATTTTGCTTTACTTTATTGGTGTCTTGTCATATTGCATCTTCTGACAGTTTGTGTCCTGGACGGAAAAACATTTTTGTCAGGATCCTATTTGTTGTTGCCTCCCGTGTCAGCTAGATGTCAGCAACTGACAGATTTTGGTGGGGTCACATAATTTAGCAGACAAGGTTGGTATGACCTCATATGTTAAACTGCATGTCATATGATGTTGGTGGACAAAATATCAGAAAAACTTTACAATCTAATCAACCAGTGTAAAATCAAAACAGCAAACAACTGTTGAGAACATGTTTAATTTTAGAGGCGTTTGTTTGTTTGTAGTTGTTTCTGTATGTTTTCATACTGATTATTTTTTCATTATACTGTATTTTGTAGTTGATTAATGACTACCGCACTGATATATACTGAATACAATGATATATACAATCTTTAATTAGAACAGCTTTAGTTATGTGTCTTGTATTGTACATGTGCACAATATCCTAAAATTCTGATTGGCTTCACCCTCTCAGTGTCCATCAGCAGAGGGCAGTGTGTGTCTTCTCTCCATCTCTGTCCTCTCCTCTTTAAAACAGGCTTGTCATCGGAGCTGTGAAATTACTCTGGCGGCTCAAATGAAGACATCCCCTCTGTTCCTTGGCAGTCATCTGCATGCTTGTTTTGTCTGCCTCTTTATCCTACGCCTGTCCTTACAGCTCCATTTTAATGTTGAACAAAGCAATGGTAGCAATAGTGTTGTTTTCACCCTGACGGGGGAAGGTGCTCTCTGGTCCAACGAGCAGACAGCGACTGTGATGATTGTGACCCCATTAAAATGTGACTCTGTGCCAAAGCTGGACTGGACTTTAAGCTTATATTTAGCCTTACAGTTTAAGCTCTTCAAGTCGGGTCATGTGACTATTATTTGCAACTTAGCTGACCTGAAGCACGCAAAACTTGAGCTGATGAAAGAACAAAGTTAACTGTTTGGGGTTTTCTTTACCTTAACCTTGTCTGGTGAGCATGAGGTGGTGAGGATGATATTAGCCTTGTTATCCCTGTTGCTATTTCAAGGCAGTTTATCATGTCATTCAAATTCTATTGATTATTCAAGTTCATTCTGCAAGTTCTCTCTTTCATCAAAGCATTTTACTGTTTAAACCAATGTGAGTTGAGAAAAATCACTTGATTTCTTTATAAAAACCTCTCGTTAAAAGTGTCAAGATTTTTAGGTTTTCATACATAAAGCACTCTTTTAAAGGGTTTATAAATTGTTAGTAATGTTCTTTAATACATGATTTACTTACTTTATAATTCAGTTATAAGCTATCCCTAAGAACAACTTTAGAGGGGGCCCATGTTGTGAGAAGATCTCACATTATCCTCTCCAGCTTGACAAAACTCCACTGAAGAGATTTTTCACAACCTGGCAACTGTTAAGTTGGCTTATTACTTATCTATCAAGCCATAGTAAATTATTTATTGACCATTAAAGACATTACAATGTGTAAATCCTTAAGGGTGTCTTTATAAAGTCATACCAAATTATTATATATTGATAATATATTTATATAATAATAAATCCTGTTATGTGTTTTGAAGAGCAAAATCAGTACCCCAAAGTAGACTAAATACAGTACTCTTATGGTAAGTGTGAACATATGTTCATGTGAAGATATCGCACCAGTGCAGAAATCATGTAAACATAACATGCTCTTTGAATGTACCAGAGATGTGCTTCACTCAGGAATGAGTGAATGTACATTCAGCAACTGCACGGCGTGTGTGCCACCTCAACAACTGGACTGATTGAAGTGCACTGGGGTGTTTCAGCCCTTGAATACGACTGTTGGCTGGTCGGTAGCTTTTTTCTGCTTAAACCTCCCGTCTGCCCGGCCTTAATTATTTGGCCAGGGAGTCATCCATTCTTCTCCTCTGGGTACAAATCAGACTCAAAGCGAGAAGTACAGTAAGAGCAAAACCCATTCTGCTGAGCTTATCCACTACAGTCTAAGTAGTTAGTGAGCATTGATTTCACACCAGATCAAATCCGTCTTGTGCTTTCTAACCAGCAGTTTAATGCTGCAGCTCCAATGCAAAAGTACAAAGGTTTTATTTGAATCGATAGTTTCTCATACGCGCTGTGCTCATAAACAGACATTTCACCCGTTTTCCAGAAGCCCCAAGCTCTGCACCCTATCGATCAGCTCGGCAGTCTTTGTTTAGACAACAGTGACAGATACTGGGAGCTGAGTCGTCCAGTCTCAGCTTGAGACATCACACGCCCCTCCCCTTCCACTTCTCCTCTGCCCATTAAAAAAAAACTGCTTGCTGTGATCTGTCCTTTCCCATATAGGCATCCATATCTGTACTCCAAAGTTTGTCGCGTACATCGTTTTTACTGTAAAATAATTAAATGCCATCACTCAGTGACGTCAGATTTTATATATTTTTTTATTAGTTGTGATTGATTGTTCTTATAAACAATGACATATTGTACATTCTGTAAGTGTAAACCCTAAAACTTGCAGCACGGTATGCTGAGACACAGCGTGAACTCACAAGTGAATATCTTCCATCTTACTGTAAGACTTTCCAGTCGGATAACACAACACTTCAGGAGATCAGCCTGGATTTAAAAAGCAATAGCTGGCTGACAGTTGACACGAGAGCTACTTAATCATGCTGCTCTGTAACACCAGACCCTAAGTAAATATTAACATAATTAATCATAGTCAGCACATCACTTGTGGTCAAAGAGCTGCACTGAAATGAATGTAAATCATTTTCTTAAGGCTATTTAAAGCCAAGGTCAGTTTACCCTGAACACAGATGCTTAACATCCTTGTAAGGAAAAAATGTTTAATTTAAGGGTTTACTGTTTGCTAACTACTCTATTTTCATATGTGGCTGGAATGAGCATATAATTGTATCTAAATCAACATATGTACAATTTCGAAATACTGAAAAATACAGTTTAGTGTCTTTTTACGAAACAGAGGATCACAAAGTTTTATATTCTATTCACTGTGTAGATAATGATGACCCACTTTCTAAGGTGACTACAAAGCATGTTTGCTCTGTCAAGTGAGCATCCTTGGCTTGTGTCCTTAATGCAAGACAAACTGCTTTGAAGCATCTTCTCCTTCTAATGACTCTCTTGCTCGTCTTGTCTATTGCTAATAAAGCAGTGTCTGAGAGTGTGTGCGTGTGCGTGTGTGTGGTTTAGTGTGTTTTAAGGAAAAAAGGAGATGGATGTGTGGGTGTGTTGTTTGCATGTGTTTTATGATCTTAATACAAGCATAATGATACCAGAACTGTTTGGTTCTCACATAGTGAGGGGGAACTAATTACTTTTTTCTCATTACTCTCCGCTGGTCAGGTTTTAGCTTCTAGTTTTTCAAATTGTGCAAAGATAGGAGACAGGTAAACTATTCAAATCAAAGAGATTCATATTCTCCTCACCTTTTGTGTAAGGAAATATAGCATACTTCGATTTACCAAAAGAACATGAAACGTTTTTTGGACATAATGGTGTCTAAGCTTCACTTCTCGGGTGGGTGTTTCCAACAGCAGCAGTGGTGTTACATCTAAGCGATGCACTACTTACTGAAACATGTCATAGCTTTGATAATATTGATACAAGATGGGTTTTTTTCACTTTACAACCATCCTACATAGTGTTGGTTGTTGGTAGTGACGGACACAGTAGATGTGTCAAGCTCGGAGGAACGATCGAATTACTTTATTCTTACTCACTTGGAACTCAAAGAAACGCAGGACAAGGATACAGGACACAAGGTGCAGGAACTCAAACGTCAAAATCAGATGGAATGAACAGAGACAGAACAAAGGAAACCACCAGACTAAATAGACCAGACAAACGATGGGAACAGAAACAGGTGGGTGACAAGACACAGGTGACTAATCAAAAAGGGGAGGGAAACAAGACAAAGACAGGAAACTGACCCCATAACTACAAAAAAAAACAGGTACCTGAACACAGATCAGGGATCATGACAAGATGTACAAACTACTCTTGAACAGGGAATCCTCAAACTGAACTTACTACTCTGAAATACGTTGTAGCTTTAACAAGTGGAGCTCTCCTAACTGGTGACTGAACATTGTCAGTTCAAACGTGATACACAGTACGTTACTTTCTTATGAAAAGCTTAACTGTTGAAGCTACAGAAACAATCACGATGTGAGACCTTTAGCACAACTAGTCTGCTGCTGAGCTTTTAACCTTAACATTACTTGTAGGCCTAGTTGTGTAGCTACTGAACAGGATGTAACAGCTTGAACCAGCAACAGACTAAAGGCAGACATACTTAATCAGCACCAACCATCGCAGCCTTATGCACAGTCCTTTTTGAATGGTGATGCAATCGCTTAGCTTAGAAAACAAGTGAATGAACTGCGTGGTTAGTGAACTGAACTGCACGAAATGAGAAATAATCCACTACCACCCTGCTCAAATCCTTTTGAAAATGATCTTCACTGCACCTCCTGTCCTTTGCTAATCCTCTTCACCTCCAGTAAAATAAGATCTTCCCTGGGGATCCCAAACATTTGTGATATTAAGCAGCCATCTTGGCCAACAGGTTGGTCTCCAGCATAACACGAACAAAAACATTTCCCATGCAAAAAAAAAAAAGATTTCTTATCTCTGACAGTCAAGCTGAACCTGACAGTTTCACACTTTCCTCTCCCAAGTTTTACATTTATATCAGGATTTGTCACAGCTTCCAAGCCCGTTCCCCTGATTTTGATCACAAGATTTATTTCTCTGCATGAATAAACGTGAAGAAAGGCAGCTGTGCACTCTTTGTGACAGGAAATCTATAGAGGACACATCTGTTGGGGAAATCCTCTCAGATCTCTAATTGACGGAGGACTTTGGTTTCAAGGAAGTCACGACATCGGTGCTCTGTTGTGAACTCTGACCTAGTTAGGTAGAAAATGTGTTTCCTGATTTTTCTTCAGGCGTTTGAACTGCACCTTTGAATGAGAGCACAGAAGGTATGACCCAGGTATAATCTCATCTCTTTCCTCAGGTTTTTATTTCAGTGTGTCAGAGAAATTGTCAGAATAAACCAAGATGTGTCCTGTGAACATTTGTCATCCCCACCTGAGGTTTCACCCCTAGATGCCCCACTCACATACACATTTTTTTAAATCTCTGCTGTGTTTAGTATATTCCAGGAGGTATTTAAGGATTGCTGTATTTGACCTTCATGCTGTCCCCTCTGTCCTTTGAACCTGTTTCAGCTTCAGATAGTGATGTCCTACATTTCCCAGAATCCCATTTGACAACCTATGAAAATGTGAAATTGTGCGTCCAGCTGTTGGCCCTATATGTGTCTAGGAAAAGAAAACAACTGTGACACTGATATTAAGAGCAAGGCGGCATGCTTTTTCCAGTGGAGATAAACAATTACATCCCAGTGTATTGAGGAAAAAGATTCTGAGCAACTGACAATAACCTGAGTACTTTTTTCCTACAAGTCCATTGTCACTGCTGGAAATATCTCAGCGTCCATGACTAGTTCTCTCAGAGAATACAAACCATTGGCCCAGGAGTTTAAGGTAAACTGTTAGATGAGAATTGCATCTACTTATGTGCATTTTGATGATTTACAAACTGTGTATTTCATATTATTTACAATTTAACACTTTGCACATTGCATGCAGTTGTTATACCTGGATGAGTGATATAGTGTAAGTGAGAAGAGAGTACTTTTGTAACGGTCATTAAACTGGACCAAGTTGCACTGAAGAAGTGTTCCCCGTGCTAGTTAATATAACTAGTTAGGGTGGAATAGTTTGACATTCTTGGAAAAACTTTAACTTTTTTACCAAAGAGTTAGATGAGATTGTCATCACTCTCCTATCTATCCAGTGAGCATGAAGTTACAGCTAGCAGTCAGTTAGCTTAGCATAAAGACTGAAAATAGGAGAAAACAGCTAGCCTTCTCTTGGAACATTTTTAATAATAATATTTAATAAGTATATTTTCCAAAATGTTGAACTATTCTTTAAGTAATTTCGCTAAAACATTATCAACTTTCTGTTTCTTTCTGTGACACTGTAATGCTATATACTTTTTGGTTCTGTTTTTTATTTGTGTGAGAGAGAGAGTGAGACTGATCACTTGATACAGCTGAGAGGTCTCAGAAGTACTGCAGAGCATTAGATAAAATGATCCTAGATCAGCTCCCCTTTCTCTGCTTTTTGTTTATATAGTGTGAAGCTGCAGCCATGAAACTTTTTTTTTCATCTATCATTGGATCCATATTTTTTAGTTTCTTTAAACGATAAATTATATATAGGTAGTGTTTAAAAAGAATACAAATGCTATCAAATTCTTACTCTCAACACACTGTTCTGATTTGATTACAGCAAAACTTGTTATTGCCAAAAACAGATTACACATTTGACCCTTTTTTCCAGTCAAGTTTGAATTATTTTCACATTGGGTGCGATCGTGCGCAAAGGGTGGTGTTTTGTAATGAAATAATCTGTATTCTGTTGATATGATTATTGAGGAAAAACAAAAGCCAGTGAGTTTGGGTCCTACTGGAAACTATGCTTTGCAATGTGGCATTAAATTTTAATGTGCACTGCTGCCACAGGTTGAATTGCCTTTTGAATAACAACAGAAGCAGCCTGACGTTGCCAGCCATGAGTATGTCTGGTTGATTTGGTGGGGCTTGTGTGGTAGATGGATTAATCGCCCGCACAGCTTTTCTGTGAAACCATCAAAACGATGTCAGCTCAGCTAGATAGAGATGGAACATCTGCGCGGACAATCTGCTCGGTTGAATCATCCATCTGCGATGCATCGCAATCTCATGTACATTGTTCACCAAGCATCTTTCAGCTTCAAAAGAGGGAATGATTTCGAAAGATGTGCTGGCTGGCTCCTGGATCTAGGTGAAACAATAGCTTAAAGCAGGCTTCTAGGCATGAATGTAAGCAGCTGGGGTTCCTCAAACAACACTGTTTTCTTGGTTCATTGCCTAATCTATCATATTTAAAGAAAAAGTGGCATCAAGCGGTTTTTTTGTCCTTTTTTTCTCCTCCAACAGGATTATTCCAGTATTTTAACAGTCATAGGGTGGGAAATTATTCTGACACATATATGACCTAAAAGATACAAACCCAAAGGAGATTGAAAAAAATTTAATTTGTATGGGGCGATTTGGTGTCTGTGTCTTTGTCCTACTGGCTTTGTGCTCCGACTGTTTTTCTCCATCCTTCAGATTGATTTGCAGCCAGACAGAGAAATATGTCTCGCAGGATGTAATACTATAGGCCCTTTTTAAGGTTTGGTTTATTCTTCCATCTTCTTCTTCAGTACTCTGTTGTAATATCGCACAGTTGTCAAACACAGGAGAAAATATATTTTCAAAGATCTCAGTGCTATTGAGTGAACAGTTGTGCTTAACAGTAAATTTTTATCTAAGAATTCATGATTCTGAAAGAGTCTTTTAAAATTGATGTGTATTGTATTTAATTAATGGAGCTGAGGTGAACCGATGCCACAGCCGTTTTGAATGAAACTGAATTTCAAACCATTGATCTCCATTCCTATTCACCAAGACAACACATCCCATTGAAATCAGTTTCAAAATGTATTTATTTAATGTTTTTTAAACAAACTGCAGGCTGAAAATCTTTCAACCCTTCCATGTGTCACCCACAAAAGACTGTTCAATGAGTTTAAATAGATTTAGCATACACATAAATGAAACATAAGTTCAGATAACATAGCTTTAGGAAAGATAAGTAAACAATAAGGATAACAGGGGGAATCTACTTTTACATCAATTATGAATACATTCGTAAGGCTTTCATTTTCCTTATTCTGTTAAACAAGTAGGAGCAACTCACTCAAGACAAAGGCCGACTTTTTATTAAGCCATGTACTACCTATTAGCAATCCATGTAGTAGAAATTCAGTGTCATTATGAACACAGAGGAGTGGATCAAGATACATGTTTTCCTGGGAACCTCTTCCATTCTCCTGGCTGTGACACAGGTGTTTTATTTTCTTCAGGTTGAGACACTTTGATCTTAGGCACTTTCTAATCATAAGGTTGTTGACTGACGAACACAAATGTAATAGTATTACATGTAATGTAGCCTGTTGTTTGTAGCCTTACATTCTCTACATAATGTACATCATTATTTATAGGCCTTTTTGTCATCTCTTATAGTTTAATTCGTTTCAAGAAATAGTTTGACATTTTGTAAAAACACGCTTTTTTTTGACTGAGAATTAGATGAGAATAATCAATATCACTTTAATATCTGTCCGTTTTGAAATATAAAACTGCAGCCAGAAGACACGTAGCCTAGCATAAAGACTGAAAACAGGGTGAAATAGCTAGCCTGGCTCTGTACAAAATGCACCAAACAGTCTCTAAAACTCACTATCTTACATCTTATAGTTGTTAATTAGTGAGAACTTAACAGAAAAATAAAGCTTAAAATCGACACATTATCGTTTTACAAGCGGTCAAACTTGCAATGACTTACTGGAGTCTTGTCATCACTGAGAGGTTGCCAGGCAACCACCAGAGACTCCAAGTGTGTTTCCCAAAATGTTGAACTATTCCTTTAAATGTAATGTAATGAAATTAATCTGTAACTCTCAGAGGTAACTGAGAACGATTGGTACAGGTAAATAAATCATTTTGCAGGCCTCTTGTACACAAATGAATGAAAAACAGAGTGTATCTCAGTTCTAACTTCACATGACCCCACCTGATTTAATTCGTACTAGCTGAAACATACTGTCCCAGATCAATCTGATCAATCTATAAATGTAGAAATTATTTCTGACGCAATTTCTGCCTGTATTTTACCCTCAAGTACAAAAATGTTGCCTTATTTCCAGTCCTGGGTCAAATAAAATTAAGTTTGAACCCATTCCATTTCCCAGAGGGATGAAGAGTAAGATATTGAGGACAAATGACATAGTGTCAGTCAAATAAAAGAGAAAAATCTCAAAAGTTATCAAGTAAATATTACAACATGCACAGTATTGTCCTCCGTGGGAAAACCCACACCCATTTTATGTTACAGAAAAGGATCAAGAAGAAGACAAATTTGGCCCGGGTCTGGAAAAATCTCAAATTACACATTTCACACAGTCACAATTTAAGAACTCGAAAGTTTTGCATGTTGTTTAAGACAAAAGCATGGTACTTTTATAAAATTACCCAATAAATTACCTTTCATCAATAAAAACATTGAAATATATTTATCTACAATAAGTGAAACCTTTCACAAATTATATAACCTGATCATTTTATACATCATGGAAACATCCATTTCCTCATGTTTTAAGGCATACAGTCATTATACACAAGTCTAGGTTTTGAATAAATGATGTATAAAGTGAGATCACTGCTGAAAAATGCAGAATATCCTAAGCTCTCAAGCTCAGTTATTCTATGTACACTTATGGCCGGACAGGTTACAGTGTTATCATGTTTCATATATATGTAAATGTACATGTGGGTATATTCCTGCACGCCGAAATGTATTGTAGAATTCAATGGTAAGATGCTCCTCTGCCTCCAGAGCCAAGACTATGACAAAGGTTAAAATATTTTTCTCACAAATGGATGCATCTTATTTCAGTGTTGATGACCCTGAAGTGAAGTGATGCATTAAAATATTTAATAATAAATGATAACTAAGCCATTTTGTACTAATTTGTCTGATCTTCCACCATTTTATGTCAAGCACATTGTCAAGTGCACCCATTTAGGGATAGCATTTCAGCACTTTTAACTGCACTTTAAACGGCATTTAAGTTTCAGTAAATGCATGATAAAGAACTTAGAGCTGTTTGAATGTAACCCAAGTTCAGCTGATATAGTCTCCAATAAATAAAACACCATCCAAAGTCAGATTTTAAAACATTGAGAAATACAGTATACATTTTTTAATATGTGTAGTTTAAATGTTATATAAATGGATGCACATTGTGTTTTACTGAAAGAATTGTTGAGAAAAAATAGTGAACATTGATGTAGATACCTGTGTTTACCTGCTCTGTACATCTTCATCTTTTATCCCATGTCAGCAAATCAGATAATTTCCATGTTTCAGTTAACAAGAACATCTGGGAAAAAAATGTTTTAAAGTGTCCACGCTCTCAAAGCAGTCTTTCGTATTTTTGTGTTGGTAAAAGCTGCCTCTCTGAGCGTCTCTGATTAGCTTCATGCATTTATATACAAGTCAAAAGTGACCAGGTATTCTGGATATTTCTATCTGTAAAGGGGACAGGAACAAGACAGTTTCCCATAGTCTTAGCTGTTTGAAGTGATGCAAGATGAACGCCATATGGTGATCACATAGCCTTAGGTCCAGTTCACTACCGGGGAAGTTCGGCCTCTTCCTCACTCCTCCCACCTTTGTCTCCAAATAAGTCAACATACTGTAGCTACAACTGCACAGACGAGCTCCGATCTGCCCGCTGATGAAGTACAATGAGAGTTCGAGACCTACAAGGTGGTGTAGATGTAGACAAAGATGATGACTACCAAGTTGAGAATGGTCCCAATGATGCCCAACATGGCCAAGATGCTCTCCTCCTTACTTTCCTTGTCTTGGATTCCCTTTTCCTCATCACTGTGGAGAGTGTTTACCATTTTCCCTGGAAAAGTCTGCAGTTTTCGTCTCAGACCAATCTGGAGCGAGCAGATAAGACAGAAAAGAAAAACACATGGTTAGCAACCGGTTCATTTTTTCTTTGAAGATGGTCATTGCACAGTATGGTGCGCAGCGATAATGGCAATAAAACAAAGATAAAAGTTATCTGTTGGTGAAATGGTTGGTAATGAAGTTAAATTAATAAACGAGTTTTAGGTACTGTTTTATTCTGTTTTATTCATAAATACAAGGAAATATGTGGGAAACTGTTCTGGACCAGGGAACAGATAAAACAATTCATTAAGAGTGAGTTCTTGGGATAAAAAACTAAACAACAACAGCATTGGTGTGTGATGCTTGCTTCTTTTTCCCAAGTTACTATGTTGTAAATCCATGTCCTATTTTGTTAAATATCTTGATTTATATGTGAAAATTCAGCTACTCTAAAATGTTCAGCTGATAAACACAAAAGCATGTGAGTTGACCTTTGGACAGATGATCAGCAGAGGTGTCCCATAACCACTCCAACACAAACTTAAAGTATAAATGTGTGGTGGGTTCTCCTGTCTCTTCATGTTGCATCAGATTCCCTAAAGAATCTCTAAAGCAATGTTTTTTCAAGTATTTAGCAAAGATTTTTCATCAAAAGTAAATAATTTCTGCCGTTCCTTCAATAAAATATAGTAATATCCTTAGTTTAAATGCGGAAAAAATGGAAGTCAGTGAACGCACGAGATATAGAATCTGGTGTTGAGCGGCTTAAACTGTCTCATTGACGTGAAATGAACAATCAAACTACTGGATTATTTAAATAAATTTGCATTTGCAGAGATTAAATAGATTCAACACTTTATATATAATCAGTTTTCATGCACTCAGTTTTTTGTCAACAGGTCATTGAGTTCATTGATCAATTGATTAGTCAGGAATTTAGTCCATTTCACAATCCAGACCAAAATCATGGCACTGTAAATTCTGAAGCCCTTTGGCAAATTGTTCGTTTTTATGTTTATTCTTTATGGGAGACTAAACTATGAAAAGCACTTGGGAGGTTGAATAACTTGGGAATAATTCAGGTATAATTCCCCCCAGTGTTTGCTATAATAAAAAAACATTAGAGTGGTGTGTTGTTCAACTCCTGTGACACAAATAACCCAGGTTTAACACAGTATATGAACAGTGGCATACCATACTTGATTTTTTTTTTCAGGTATTATGAATATGTAATAAAGCCTGATGTAAGCAGTATACGATGGATTTTTTGCAAACATGGCTGTTTTGTTAATTTCGGCTTATTCTTATTGAGGTAACATTTGTTTTCAAGCATAAAGTGTAAAGCATAAACTTCTGGTTATAACAGAACGAATGACTGTAACCATGATAACGGTGAACTTCTAAAAACAGACCAACTCTCCTCCTGACTGACATGCTGGACATCAGAGGAATAGGCTTGGTAGCTCTCTGAGGCCCAGTGAGTGAAAAAAGACAGAAATTCCTGCACCAGACTCTATTCAGCTGTGGTATTTCTTCAACTGTGGGACTTTACAGGAGTGTGTGTATATTGATTTGTGTAGCCCATGGTCGGGCATTAGAAGTTAGCTGTATGTTTTCAGCCCGCAGGCGCAGCAGCTTTTGCAAGTTGGCATCCAAATACCTCTCAGGAGAAAAGCGTTCCTTTTGCGGGTCAGTGGGTTTAAATGCCAACTAGCAGCAGCAAGGCATGTAAGCTAATGCAGACTAAAAATAAACCTTCTAACAGAAGGAACTGTTCCTCTCAGTAAAAAGCTTAGATACAAGATAAACAACACGTTTCTGTCTTCCAGCAGGAGTTTACAAAAAGACATTTCCTGAAGTACTACCTGGGTACACATCATCCCTTTTAGGCTGATGTACCTTATGAGAGAGGAACCGAATAATAAAAACAGTCCTGAGCTATATTTTAATACTTACTCAAAAGGCATTCAGCTTTTTTTTTGCCTTGTCATCTGTAGGGCTTTCTGTTTACCCTGTGCTCTTTGTGCCCCTGAAGAGGAATCCATCCATCATGAAAAGTGTATCCCAACAATGTGATGTTGTCCACTCACATGATCCCAAATTCAAGTGCCTTCCTGAACATTTCTTTTTCCTGGTAATGAATCTAACTTCATCATAGTAATTGTTTACAGTAATTACCTTTGCAAAGCCCTGATTATTAAGGCTAGTTTGCAGGTGTCCTTGCACTAATTGAAATTGATGTAACCTTTTGAAGGAGCTCTGCCAAAGTGAAGGTTTTTATGTCACCGGTGCAGCACTTGCCCCTTTTGTGTGTTCTTGGACAGTTTGGCAGAGGAAAAAGGTCTTGGCAGAAATCATCACCTGCCAGGGATCGGTAACAGTACATCAAAGTCTAGGTGTGTCTGAGTAGATGGATAACAAAGAGGGAGAATCTGAAGGAGATGAGAAACTGAGAACTAAGAGAGTCATTTTAATATCGTCAACACAAGGCCAGTGCTGCAGCAGAAATGTTTGATTTTATGAGTCAAACATTGAGATCATGGAAAATTCAAGTCAATTACAAAAACCCCACCAACAAGTAATGGATTTTGTGCCTTTAATGGCCTTTTGTTCAGACCTGTTTATAAGGTTAGGAGCATCAAAGTGATTGTCCTTTCTAAAAGGCTAACATCCTGAACGGTGACTCTGAGTGATAGCAGTGTCCAATCATCGACATGCATTGTGTTCTTGACGTACATAAAAACCCCATCAGGCTCTGTTTCTGTGTTGAAGCGCACCCTCCTCCTCTGATCTGTAACAACGGGCTTTGATTGCTTCTCCTGGGGAGCACTATAAACAGGGCTTCCCTCAACCTGAATGGAGATCTTTGTGTGGCGCGCTGGATGTGCCTTCATGCATGAAGACGCCTGCTTGCTGTTGATATAAACAAACTTTTAATAATGTGCCAGAGGAGCAGAAGCAGTGGTGGAAAGTACATTCACCCAAGTACTGTAATTAAGTACAATTGGTTGAGGTGCTTGTACTTTCCATTTTATGCGTTTTTATAGTTTTACTTTTACAAATAACAAAGACTAGAAAATAAAGTCAGATTCATCATCTTATGACTGTTTAGGTTCAACTAAATGACTTAACTTATATAATGGAGCACTACCACATCCAGCTAAAACAGTAAAATCGAACTTACACATCGATGCATCAGTAATAACGATCTAATAATGTCATATATAGTAATATATCTGCAACAGGCGACATTTTACTGCAGATCAAGTACATTTTACTGATAATACTTTTACTCAAGTAGGATTTTGAATGCAGGACTTTTGCTTATAATGGAGTACATTAACATAAATGTATTGGTATTTTTACACAAGCAAAGGATCTAAATACTTCTTCCACTGCTGAGGAGGAGGAGGGATGGTGGTGGTGAAAAAGGGTCCAGCCTCTGACAGCCTCAGAACAGCTTAACCACAGAGCACAGCTGTGCATGACACACAGCAAACCTTTTGGACGCCTTCCAGCACCTCCTCATCCAACATCTCCAGTGTTCAACAAAGAGCATTGTGTTTCAAGTGCTGGCATCGTGCGATGTGCCATAATCATTACCCACCCATAATGACTGTTTACCACTCTGGCTGGACAGTGTGTGGTAGGGATCAGAGCTGTTATAATCCAGGACAGGCTGGAAATGAACTGAAATATACTGACATAATGTGGCTTTAATATATCAAATGAAAGGAATATGAATCTAGTCAAGATACAGTAGACAGTCTCCACTTCTCCACCTCTTATTGATTAGCCATTTGGCTGTGTGCTTTTCTAAGGTACAGAGGGTTTAGTTATCTCGTTATTGATTCCTGTTACCACTCAGGAACTCATTTCCAACGATCCCAACACTTTTACGTCTTTACTTTTCCCTCCGTGATTAATCATGAGCAGGTTGGTTGCTGTCAGAATTCAAACATAATACATGTAACATCTCCAGATTCTCATTCAAAATGAAAAGCATCTCCTTGAGCGTTTTTCTCTTACAAGGCAAGCTCACACCTGGCTCTTCACAGCCAGCAGCGTATTTTTATAAAAAAAAAAAAAAGAGCAGACAACAAAAGAGAAAGAGAGAGAGAGAGAGAG
>JAVQJD010081783.1:0-5000 GCA_036023655.1 Nannoperca australis | reverse complement strand
GCAACTAAAGCGGGGCAGATACATTATGAATTAAAGGTCTGGTGACAGGTGTTTAAAACGGCAACATTTTGCAGCAACTTCATTACAGTTTTTAACAGAATCGCTGGCATTGGATATTTTAATCGGTTGTCTTGTTTGAGCAGATCAACAGTCCAATTTCCCACATGGCTGCAGTCAGAAGATCCATTATAAAGTGTAGTATGCTTGTTTTAATATTATTAGAGTAGTATCTCATATGTTGTTTTCTTAACTGAGACTGTGCTGTTATAAAACTGAACTTCGCTTAAGAAAGGATAGACTATAGGCTATTGTCTGCATCTTCACAGCCATCTACAGCTGTAATACAATCATGCAAAGTAACACCAACGTTGTTGGGGGTTTTTGTGAACATTGTTGAAAATGCCGTTGTCTTTATTGAAATTGTCAAAGGACAAAATGTGTAGTGTGAATTAACACATACAATGGTAATAAAAATGTGCAGCGTCAGCCTAGCTTAAAACAGATGTGTGTCTGTCAGAGCTGAATGGCATCAGTTGACAAAACTGTCTATAGGGGCTTATGCATTGAAAAAAAGGTACTTGGAGTGTTCACAAGTCATGTGTTTTCATGCATAAGGTGAAAATGTGTGTGTTTGCATGTGTGTGTCAGTGTGTCACCTTTTTATGTTCCTTTCACAAACACACACTGCATTTCCTCATCATGCACATTCACAGTACAGAACTTCCTTATCACGCCCTCGGACATGTGACACATCAGTGTCAGCGACTGTAGCACGTAATGGATACACTGATCAAACGTGAATATCCTCCGGGACATTTAGTGTGCAATCCAACAACAGGAGGAACCCTCCCAGAGTCAACCGTCCCATCCCGTCCTCTTCTGCGATCCTGTTTTCTCACTTCACCTCAGCCAGAGGGAAGGACACAAGCTTTCAGTGTTTGAACTGCTTGCAGAAAGACATATCTCTCTGTCTTTGAGAAGACATGACTCACCCAGGCCATGCCACCCATTTCTCATTTAATGAAATAAAAGAAGTTTGCTACTTGAATATTTATAGTTATTCATCAGTTCAAATTTGGGCCTTTGGCTTTCTGCAAGGGATATATCTTTCCAGTAAAGAGGACGGAATAAACGTTGCCTCTTAACATATTTTGTGATGTGTCTTAGGGTCCCACCTTGCTTGTGTTTCATTACCGTAGACATATAAGATGTTTAGCTAGGTGGGTTTCTTTCAGCATTTTACATATCACAGATTCTTGAAATCTAATTAAAAATGTTTTAACAAAAGTAGCCTGATGTACTATTTGGATGCAGGGTGTTATGGTTTATATTTCAACAATGCTGGAAAAAAACTGTTTGCAAATACATTTTCCTTTGAACAATATTTAATTATGTGGATGGGTTCGGCTGCTAATGAAAATGTTTAGAATGTGAAATAGCTGCCAACAAATTAGTTTAGGCTTGATGTTGCTTTGCACATGAAATTACCTGGAATGGACAGCAATATAAATGGAAATGTAAAGGAAACATTCCCTCCAAACTGAATTCACAGATGTGCATAATTTCTTTTTCCGACTTTCTATCCTCTCTGACTCAAGATTAACAAACTTGGACTGTTGCTGCCTGTGCGGGCATTTATAACAATTAATCAGGGTGAATTTGTCCTTGTTCCTCCAACCAGATCTGATTCTGTTTCTTCTTCTACATAGTGATCATCCTTTGGCTCACATAACTTTTTAATTCAGACAAGCTAACATCACTCTCAGCCCAGGCTCAGGCACTTGTATACTAATCTAAATTGTTATTATGTGTGTCTTTACTTTTTATACTGAACATAGAGTGAGCTGATTGTGCTTTTATCCTTTACTCACTTGAATGTCCCATTGTTAAAGCTGCACTTATCAATAGCCTTATGTTAACAATGGATCAATTGACCATGTGTAATTTGAAAGGATCACTTGCAGTGATGAAGAGCTGTTTCACAAAGCTGTACGAACCATTTTAGCATCTTTTTGCTAATTGTTTTGGCCGTTTTATTCTAGTCTCGTGTCTTTCAACATCTTCGTCTCCAGCAGGAGCAGGCTGCTTTTTACAACAAAAAGCTCAGATAAACTGACCGTAACACAGCTTCCCAGCACCAAACTGCAAACAAAAAAAGTAAGCGACAAGATAGTGGAGCATTTAGTAGCTAAAGAGCCAGATATTTTCGCAAGATGTTGGTGGAGATAAAAAAAGAGATATAAAAGGAAAGTGAATATAAGATTCACAATTGTCAGGTGGCCAGAAACACAACTCCAAATTAATGTTGCTCTGGGTCTCCTGGATGTGTAAAGAGGGAACCTTTTGCTAACATGGTAAAAAAATAAAAACAACCTTTAAGGTGCAGTCAGTGATAGGTTTACAGTGTGCTTTGCTGCTCCCAGATGGTAAAAAACAAAACAAAAACATAATTCATTTTTAACCTTATGAACATGAATTGGTTTCAATGTTCTAGCAGGGGGAAAAAACACACCTAGAAGTGAAATTGGCAAGGGGTATTACAGAAATATCTTTCATGTAAGGTAAGCTGAAAAGAGCGCTAAGAGGGTATCAGATTTCAAACTCTGAAAGCCTTGAGTTTACTTTAATTAATTTCACAGGGTAAATTACTCTAGCACCCCTTTCATTAGGTAGATTTAAGGAAACAAAGGCCGTGTTGCTAATTTTTGTGAGAGAAAATCTCACCCGCACAAGCTCTAGGTATAAGTCTTTTGTTTTAAATTCAAGGGCACAGCTAATGGAATCTGAGACTCTTCACAATTTAGATAAGTGGAGAAGTAATCAGCAATTAATGCCTCTGGTTTTCCTCTTCACATCTGCTCGTTTTCATGTTTTTTGTATTCGCTTGTTCAACCTGAGCTTTCTAATTTGTCCTTCAGAGAATGCAGCTCAATAATGCCACCTCATTAATTATTGAGAGGCCAGAAAGCCGTGCCCTATACAAACAAAGTTTACAACAAAGACGGCACTCAACACACTGGATGTCAGCTGACATCAAGGCCCTGAATTTCTGTTGGTATCAGGAGAAATGTACGGAACAGTTGAGTCCGGTAAACCTCTTGTATTTGTGTCAGGAAACCTTGAAGAAACGCTTTCTGAAGGTCTGAGAAACCACAAAGTGGTCTTGAAAGAAAGCTGTCTAGAAATCTCCACAAGACTTCAATATCCACACATGCTTTTGTCTTTTGTGTGTGTGTGTGTGTGTGTGTGTGTGTAGGTACAGAGACATGGCTGAAAGTAAAGTGGGATCCTGAGAGTAGTTGCATGAGGCTAAGGAGTAAGGCAGTGTCATGGCTGCCATTAATCCTCATTAGCAGAACATGACAGCAGCATATGGGTGTCCTCCAGTCAGAGAGCCAGACGGCTGCTCTCCCTACTCCTGTTCCTGTCACTAATAGAGATGCCAAGACAAGGGAAATTCAAACTTTGAAAGATGTGTTATTCCTTCATTCTCTCTGGGAAAGACTGATGGGTCAAAAGCAGAGGCTGGACAATGTAAAAGCATTCCTGTTGATCCTTTAGTAATGGGATCCTAGTAACCTGAAATTGTTGCGGTGTGTGGACTGGAGAATGTAAAATAACAAGAAAAGCCATTAAAGATTGATTTGAAAGTTTTGTGATGTGTTTTTTTTTTTTACTTCAGTGCTCAAGTAGCTTAAAGTCTGATAGAATGAAAAAATGAAAAAACACTTGACCTACAGAAAAAGCTAAATCACTTAGAAATAGTTATAGTAATGCTTTTAGGCTTGATTGGTCAAAGCCTGCTGCGGGCCAACCTCAGACTTGGCTTCCTATTGGCATTTTCATTCAATTATTTCATTGTGGACCTTTATAATCAAATTAGATACTATATGTTCATTGGAAGTCTGATTTGACCCATAGTTCAAGATTTTGTTTCCCAGATGACCAGACATGACAATGGTAACATCCCCAAAAAATTTTTTAGCAACATTTTTAGTAGTAACAAAACCATAAACAAAACAGCAGTTTCTCCGATGTAAACTGTAAACGTTAGCATGTCTAACATTCATGCTAACTAGATTACTACCCACAGTAACAAGTTACTTCCAAGGCCAATTTAAAACGAATTCATGGAGCTAACATTAGCTCAATTAGCTAGCTAGCTATAGCTGATTTCAGCCAGCAAATTCAACGCTTGTCGGCTATGTGGGACTGCTTTTGTCTGCTTCTGTGTGATATCCAGACCCCAAAGTTTCAAAACTTACTAAGACTTTATGATGGTAAATATGCCTAGCAACAGTGGGTGTGGAGTTTACAGAACAGTCAATTGTAGATATTAAATTCTTTCTTATTTTTTGAGCACTTTTCATCCATGTTAGCTTAAAAGTTTGAATTTACGCTTGTTTTTTACCTTGAAAGCAGTAGCAGGTTTTTATCGGCAGACTCCATCTGCAAGTGTTAACTTTTAACACAAATAGTTTGATTGTCAGCGTGTGTTCCTGTCAATATCTGTGGCAGAGAAGCTTTTATGATTTGTTTTTAAGTTACACATCTCTACATATTGGCTGTAGATCTTAAGTGGGATATATTTAAAACATATTGTTCAAACTTACATAGTGTAGATAAACATCAGGTACACGCTCACACCTTTCTTTTCCTCTCTGTCTCCCCTTTTCCTCCTTTCTCTGAAGGCCAGCCTGATATCCTCCGAGCCTAATCTCAGACTGCTACTTACATCAAAAGCCTGTCAGCCTGAGCACATGAAAGCCTGTTTTCTGAGAGCTGCTAGTTGTCTGACTGGAACACTCGACGCAGCTTTAATTTCTATCCTCCGAACATCCGACAGAGGAGCTGATTTGGTAGCCCATCCAGAGACATCCGTGGGTCATCACGCATACACTTTATAAGTGTTTTCTTCTAATGGAAATACATTCAAATGTATTCCCCTTTATATATATATATATATATATATATATATATATATATATATCAATTTATCT
>JAVQJD010081781.1:0-93231 GCA_036023655.1 Nannoperca australis | reverse complement strand
AATGTCATTGTATTTTGTACAACTCACTCCATATAATCTTGTTCATGGAGTTACTAATTTAATGTTAATTGATTTCAGGTTTTAGTAGGCTTTGGAAATATGAATGTTCTCTTACTGAGGAAGGATCTTGAATGTCTGGTTTTTAATACACATGAAATAGCAACAGATGATTCACCCACAAAACCTCAATCTGAGGCAAATCCAGTCTGTGTATGTATCCTAGGCAGTAAAGGCAGTTAAATTGCTAATTTGTGAGTTAGTGCCTCTTCCTGAGAAAGAGGCAAATTTGCATGGAGAATTAATTTGACTTGGCTCAATGACAACTGGAAAGTCCAGTTAGATAATACCCCGTAAGCATAATTAGCTCTTGAAATATTATTCATATGCTTCGTTCTGTTCCACTGCACCTTCATTTCTCACCACGATTCAATTAATGTTCAATTAAATTACAGACTGAATACATCAGAGAAATGGTCATACAATGGAGCAAAGAATCCTAATCATATGAAGACCTATTTCTATATCTCATTTTATGAATTACACATCTTTTAGTTATTTCTGATGCCTGATAATGATGTCATGATAAAGAGACATGAGTAAAAGGATTTTCTTTAGATTAAAAAAATTTAGAGAAGGACTAACAAGGAGAGTAGTTTTCTCTCTAATGACATTTTCTTTTTATTGTATTTCTTTTATTCATTGGTCCCAACAGGCTGCTAACACACACTCGTACAAAAGTAATTAGCTATATAGAAAGAGTTGGTGTAAAGAAATAAGCAGTGGCAACCCATCACACAACACATATTTAATAATAGGGCCATTGATTCAAATGTTATATAGTAACTACATTGAGGAGATGATATCTATCAGATCACATTGTACATTCACAGTACTTAATCAGAGAAGCACTTCTTGGTGTCTGGGAAAAAAAGTAGGGGTGTAAAGATAAACTGATATGTATTGAAAAATGGGTACAAGAGTCAAAAACGTTGCTATACTGATACACAACCACAGATCATGTTCAGTGCAAAATTCTGAACAATTGAAACAGCTGTCAAAAAACAATCTTTCAACATGAATCTCTCTCTTCAATCTTTTCTCCTGCTAGCTCGCTACCTTCCCTAATCATGAACCTGCTTCAAGTCATCCACAGTATTTCCATTCTGCCGTGTAGGTTACAACGCTGCCTGAAATATTTACATTGCATTAGCGGAATTCAAAACTCACACCTTTATCATAAAATATGATGGTGGCCCCTTTAACCACGCTACTCATTTAAGAAGCTGGCAGAAAAGTTACAGAGACAAGCATTCAACACAGCACAAGTACACTGTAATATCTATTGTGTTTTTCAAAATATCTGATATATGGTAATGTTTTTGGAACGAGCCTCTGTTTTCTGTGGTAATAAAGCAAGTGTACCGTATGTTAGCTAAAAGCCATCAGCAGGGTGACGAGATGCTGACAAAGGATTCTCTCCGGTTTCTCTTTTTTTCACTGGGCTTCAACGTTTGTATGCAAAAATGAACTGAACTAAAGCACTGTACTTTGTTTGATCCGTCCTATGTGGCTCTCAAAAAAAAAGCACTGGAATCTGTGCAGGTGAGTGTATGTGTGAGCAAACACTCCTGACACTGCTAACCTCCCGTGTCCCTCTGCTATCCTTGGTGTGAACATATGTGACAGAACATGGCAACACCTCTTTCCCTCTCTCCCTCTCTCTCATACACACACACACACACACACACACAATAAATCTCTCTTTGTATGTCCCTCTCAGTGTGTCCTTCCTCAGCCCTCTGGTGCTGTCATGAAGGGGCTGCAGAGTTCACATTTGCAAGGTGTGAAATCAAGAGTGGCTCGGTGAATCGTTGAGTGGAGCTCTTCAGCGTGCAATTGTGTGACATTTTGCTCACTTCTTCAAACATTTATTTGTCATTGTGTGTGTATGTGTGTGTGAGTATATGTGCAAATCCTAGCATATGTGTGCATTAGAAGCATGTGTACTAGTGTCCTTGTCATTAATGCATGGGCTTTCCCATCCTGGACTCCCCCTCTGCATGTGATGCTGAGCACCCGGTTTACACAATAAGAGCCAGTCACCAAGTATCATCTGAGCATCACCACTCATGAATTATGCCTACCCTTTCCCTTCATAGAAGCTATACACCCAATGTCATTGCCATAATAAGCAGAATATGGTTGCATGTGATCGTCTGTGTATTGATTTAGCAGTCTCATTTCATTTTTATTGCTGTGTTTTTATTTTTTCAGAGTAAGTTAGTGTTTGGGTAGTCTTTCCACCTGTTCCTCCCCTGCTTCTATTTCTGGCTGAACAGAAAAGAACAAAGTGTAATAAAAGCTATATGAATCACAATTTCACTAGTAGAGCTCTGAATGTTCTGCCAGAAGCTCATCAGGCAGATTATTAAAAGTTTACATAGTCCACAGCGTACTTAAAAATAATAATTGTAGTGTATTTAGTGAGCCTCTCAAAGCCAACATGCAAAGTACGATTTGCTCTTTGTATTCTGGCAAGGCTCCACTGGCATTTGATTTTGAAAGGTATAATTTAAATAGGCCGCACAATAGATGATTGACAAGCCCCGAAACCCCTCCCAGACCTGATTCAGGGCTGTAGCCAGGGTTTGAGGTCACAAGTTGGCTTAAAGGTAGTCAAATTTAAATATATGAACTCTAAAGAATAAATACTGCCAATAAAATATCGTTCTTAAAGTGAATAATGTAAATTGCTCAAACCATCCAAATTCCAAGATTTAATGGTAGCTATGGCCCTCTCTGATTTGGTGAATGCGCTGCTAGCTGTGCTGCCACTTATCTGTGCCATTCAATTTTCCCTGAACCTGCATTAATAAAACGTTTTGGGCCTCTTAGCGGCTCAGCTGTAGATATTATCCTATTACCACTGTTGTATGAAATGGCTTATTTACACATCCAGCAGACGCAGAACAACATTTGCATCTATTTGGTTGTGTTTCTGTCCACCTGATAAATGTAAGTCCAACATTTAGCTGCTAAATGCTCCACTAAGTTGACCAGATAGTCGCAGGCTGTGTTGCAAGCTGCAAAACCAAAACAATGAGCTGAAAGACGCTGAAAAGCTCAGAAGAGCTCAGAAGAGCTGCAGTTGAGTTGGGTTTGTCACTACAACCTTTTACATTACACATAGTCTTTTTATTCATTGTTGAAAACATTGATTAGTGCAGCTTTAAGTTAAAGGATTCTTGTGTAAGGTGACCTTTAGTATTTATTTCAATTTGTCAAGAGATTTTTTCAGGATAAAAAACATTAAACTGTGAATAAAAAAATCACCACATAATGACCATGCAGGTACTGATTAAATGAGAGGCAGCAGCAGTGACCTGCCTACTACAGCTATCGTGAGTAGTAGTAGCTATCCTGAGAGGCCCTACTGTGGACATCCATAATAGGCTACCAAACAAAATCTGTCCCTCAATATTAACTATAGCCTCCTTTCACAGCTATCATTAGCCCCTGCACTGGAGGTGTGAACAACGCCAAGCATCTAAAATGGTGCTATGGGGAAGACTCTGTACTGCTACGGCATGCCCCTGCTATCTCCTGCAGCCTCAAAGGGTGGTACTCGCGCTAAAGCACAAGATGTACCCACACACACACACACAAGATTTACAGAGCAGGAGAGGTGATGAGAGGCAAATAGCAATAGAGATCAGAGACGGTAAGACACTTCACACACAGCGTCTTCCTCAAGGACATTCTGACAGGCCACGTGTCTGTTGGTGGACACACATCGAACCTGTCACCTTTTGGTTACATGACAGTACGATCCCGTCCATGCCCTCATCAGTTCTTGGCTTTGCCCTCCAAAGAATCTTCCATTGATGACAAGTGTCCACGAGAAGCTCTGTTGAATGTCAATACGACACAGTCCACACTGATATGGCAACAAATACACCAGGGAGTACACATAGGTAATGTTAACTGACGCAGTCACGGTGAATCAACTATGAGATCAACTGACTGACTGTCTTTGTCCCTTGAACGTAAGCAAATGTAATTTTTGGGACAGGACATTTTTCTTGGGAGGACAGTCTCACCTTTCTCCTATTTGTTTTAACCAACCTGATTTTGCCACAAACTCTGTTAACCAATGTTCTTGTTGAATTTAAAACTGTTTCTTTCTCACATTATCTCTATCAGCAGATGCAGTTGAACCAGTTGTCATGGAATTCTAGATGTTCAGCGCTTTTGAGGACTTCTTATCCGTTCCTGAACTTTTAAGCCCACATCAACACATATACAATTCTATGGCAATTGCTCCAGAACAATTATTAAATGACTTTGAGGTGAGAATCAACTTTGCTGTTTCCAAAGTCAAGAATTAACTTTTTTTTCTGGGTTGCTGAATCTACATCGAGTCTTCTTTGTGCAGTTACATCCCGTCTTGTTCTACTCCAGGTCACATCCATTCAGATTTTTAGATGAAGACTGGTGTTCTGCAGATCCTCACCACCGCCCATGTCTAGACTTTATTGGGGCATAATCCTATGTGATTCATTTGCATTATTACCCCCCACGCAAAATGCTTATCCAATGAGGTCTACTGGACCAAGATGCTTCATATATTTCTTCAGCTTTTCCTATATTGTGCAATCTCTCTTGATTGAACGTTAACAGGCTTGCTTTCAGGTGTTAATGCGTGTTAACAGTGAGTGTGCAGGGTGTGCTCTGTTAACCATCCCAAGTTAAACAAAGATGAAGTAAAGATCCTAAAGCCATAAGGTGGAGAGAAGTTGGCCCAAGGAGTGTCTTGATTCCCTGGGATATCCCTGTCTCTTGTTGCTGTCCTAAGGTAAACATACAGCAGCTAAACTGTGACTCATACACTGTAACTATGGTTGCTTTACCAACAATGATACACCAGTACACACTTTGGAAAGCTAATGCAAATCACCAATGATTCATAAAACCGAGTAGATCAAATGAGCCATGATTTCCAAATGTCAACTGGATATTTGGCTGCCATTTAAAGGGATAAACTCCTTTTTATGTGATACAATTTAACAGTTGGAGCTGACAGAAGATAAACACTTTGCACACATTTAGAGGCTTTGAAGGAATTCGAAATGCCAGGTCCTCCACAAAAGGAGCACACACTGACACCGGTAACTTTTACAGCAGCGGCTCGACTGCATCAGCTTCCATTATTCATGCCCTACTCAGCCGCTTCAATCCAGCCTAGACCGCTCGCCGTACAGGTTACGCATTCATTCACAGTAGCGCTTACTCAAACACACCGCAAGGCACAGGGAGGGCCCCCTGCCTTTGGGCGAACACACACTACACACACACCAACCTGAATTCTTATTCAATGACAGTTTTATCAAATTTATAAACGTACAAAAGTGACAGTGAAGACAATTCACCAAGATTTATATGGAAGCTGACATGTGGGATTAGTATTTAGATTTATATGCTGTTTTATTAATCCCTGAGGTGTCGCCTATGACTGAGTGAGTGAAGGGAAGATGGATTGCTGCCAAGCTTACTTCAAGTTGCTCTGAATTTGCATAACATGAAGGTTAAACTGGTTATAGAACAGAACTTTAACCTTTGAAGCCTTTTTTCCCCCAAAATGAATATTCTGAAGCTTTTTAGCTTTTTAACTGTTTAACGTGAATATGAGGGAAAATGGCACTTCATTGAGCAAATTTACATTTTACACTCAGTACATAGATACATATGTAAGACATACAGTGTGATGAGATTCATATCTCAGCCTTTTGAAAATTTCATAAGACTTTACTAAGACTATTGCTAAAACATGCATGAGTTTACACACTGCTGGGGCGTCTGATTATTCTACGCCTGCCAAAATGAATTGACTAGCCAAACTACAGGCCCTCTGAATGTCATGGCTATATTTATCGAGTGCGAGGCAAACTGTGTGTCTCTGTCTGTCCCCTTTGAGAATGAGGTCTGGAATGCCACCAATGTGAACCAAAACTAGGCCAAGCACAGATGGACCGACGGCTTTACCGGCATGCCAACATGTCAGTGGCAGTGATTGTGTTGCATAAAGGACGGCGTGTGTGCCACAGCTTGAATTCACAACTTAAACAGTGCTATCTTTGGCTGAAAACAAAGGAGGAATTGATTTGAGCTGAAATGAATCAAATCAAATTGGACTGGACCGGACCAGAGTGAAAGTTGGACTGAATCAAGATTTTAATTAAAACAAACTGAATCAAATCAAATCAAACTAACCGAACTACTAAATTTACTCACTTACGTTGAACTTTCAACATACCTTTTGCCTAAGCAAATATAATCTCAAGTATTCCGGGTATTGTGCATCATTTTCCATTTCAAGAAAGCAGATAAAACCATTTTGGGGCATATTTGAAGCTTGCAAGCTAGCCTAAGTAGTTTCCACTCTGCTTAGGCTGTAGATGATAGGCTGTAGAGAATGTAGAGGACAGTTAGTCTAGTTTGCTAAGGTTAGCCCTGATTCCCACCAGAGGTTACTTTTGGTTCATGATATTTCAACATGTGCTGAGTCATTGGCAGCTCCAACACATCCTTCATTACAGAAGAGAGGGGGGTAGTCAGTCAGTGCGAAGTCAGTGTTAGCTATCTGTGTAGAGGTGATGGCCAATAAGAGACAGAAAACTCAGAGCAGCGTGTGGTCCTGTGACCTCTGCACTCACTATACATTACATTTAATCTGTGATTCCGATCATGTCACAGAGTAACATGCAGTGTGCCCAAATCACAGGAAACAGCTGGTTAACTGCCTGTGTGGCCGCTGGAACTGTAGGGATGCGTGTAGGGAACTATTGTTTTGTGCCCACCCACACAAACATTACACCACTTAAATAAACAATACCAACATTGAAATAAAAATTGTTCGCAAACATCACAAATATACTGATTTCATAGAAAAAAATGAATTTTAATTTCCGTTCCGTTAACCCCTCCCCCCACATCTTACAATTAGGTCTCCTTCCTGCTGAGTAGCTCCATCATCCTATCATCTTCTGACCAATTTATCTGCAGGACTCTGCCCAGGTAAATCTGCACTGATATCATTGCATTCCCATTAAAGCCCCCTTGTGTATCCAGGGCAGATAAATCTAGGCCAAGCAACCCTCCTACTCCACAGAGGAGACGAGCTATTCAGGAGGAAAAAATGATTTTGGACTTGGATCCATATTGGGAGGGTAACAAAGCATTACAATGCAAAACAAGTTAAATGGGAAGTTCACGGCTGAATGGTTTCAGGTTACGTTTATTTGAATAAGATGATTAAAATCACCATTTGGAAGCACTTTTTCTGCAGAAGAATTTATATTATATATTAAATGCTTGCTGTGTAGCTCTACATGGATATTCAATACCAATAAAAAAGCATTTATGGCACAATTGAATTTATTGAGCATGGATAGTTAAAAGGAACAACCATCTGTCATGTTGCATTTCCTCTGCAATTACAAGCTTCTCTGTAATGTTATTTGCCCAGTGCTATCTTTATGAAAACCAAATAAAGCACTCTGGCCTTATTTTAGTTTTAATGGCACAGTGCACAAGACTGAAGCTGGCAGCGCTTCAGCCTCCTTCAGCGTGTACAGTACATGTGCACCTGTGCGTTTGTGTTTCTGTGTCTCCATCTCTGCGTCCGTCTGCTATATTCTGACTTTTGAGCTGACTTTTGAGCCCTCACGCTGAGGGGCACTTGTTCGAGGCTGCCTGACATTTATATGCGGTCAGCTATTAGTGTTTAAACCAAATATTACTACAACCAAGATCAACAGTAGACACTGACCAGGCCCAGGCGCAGGCAGCTACCACTCCTTTTCCTTTTTCCCTGTCTCGCTTTTTGCTCTGCCTTTTCTGTCTCTCTCTTTGTGTCTGCGTGTATGTGTGTGTGTGTGTGTGTACATGTGTGCGTGTGGGTGTGTGAGCAGTGTGTACAAGGATAAAGCCAGGCCAATTATGGCTGGAGCAAGGCAGAGCAAGAGTGTCAACATGTAGTAAAGAGCACGCAGCCTACTGTCTGGAAAGACTGACGGAGAGAGACAGCGAGAGAGGAGAAAAAAATTAGGAAAGAAAATATAAAAGAGATATAAAAGGAGACTGACAGAGATTGAGGCCCAATAAAAAGGAGAAAACAGAGACAGTGACAAAAGACACAAGAGGAAGTCAGGCATTGTACAAATTAGAGCCAATGGAGCGCAACACATGACTAAACAGAAGCGGACACATTTCTCTACGTCCTTTGCCTAGAGGATTTCCCAAAAGGGCATAACCACATAGAGAGTTTCTATTATGTGCCCTACACAGACACATGTTCACAAAGGCGTCATTTAAGGGGGAAAAGCATTAAAAGGGCAGTCACATTATACTTTTTTGTTCAACACATGCAGACCATGTGAAAACATATCTGTGTCTGTTCACTCTGTACCCTAGACCTTTAAGGGGAATTAAGGTATTGTCATCCTGGGTTTTATTCTCATATTTTCATCCATTATGACTACATCATGAATACACAGCACTCGCCACATCCTTCGTAGAGGTTTGGGAAACAAGGCCTATGGCAAGAACAATGTAGAACAAAGCCTTTAAAGCCTTCAGTTTAACAGAAAAAAAAAAGGTTTGACTCCAAATTAAATCCAGAAAGTCCTTGGAGCTGTTGTAGCAAACACAATGTTAGTTACAAAGCAATTAGTCACGACCAGGGTCAGTAGCGGCAGTAAATGAAAACTACACGGTGTGTGTGCCTTGTCATCTTTCGGAAGTCGCAAACTTGGCAGACACAACACATTTTCTCACGCTTGCTGCTACTTCCCTAGCATGAACACAGGTCAAATTAAACACACCAGTGTCCGCGCAGGTACATCATCAGGCAAGTTAATCTGGAAGGGGATGCACTGTGTCACACCGTTTGCTACAACAGCCAGATTATGTAGCTATGCATGCTACGACGCTAGTGGTGATTTGAGCTAAATGCTCCATAGAAACCCATCCGACTGATTGACATACTGACATTTCCATCCCTAAAGCCATGCTGCTAAAATCCTAGTTTGACAAATAACTTTAATAAATATGAATATATATTTACATTAACTTTTTTAGTGAATTTGTATAAAGCTGTCAATAGACATGGACGAGTTGTACATTAATCATAGGGTTGGTGGTTCCACAACCTGCAATTTCTCTTGATAATGGGGCCGCTTGTATAGCAGCTCTGCCACCATTAGCGTGTGAATTCATGGGTAAATAAGAGGCACACTGTGAAGCGCTTTGGTATAAAAGAACACTATAAAAGCAGTTAATTTACTTTTTAGAGGTGTGATTGTGACGTTACTCTGTCCTGACGAATAGCCGTGTGAACCAAATCTTTAAAATGTTTGTTCGAATCTAACTCACTCCAGAGGCCCAGACCTTCAGCCTGAGCCCAGCCAGTCCTGACAGCCATGTCAGGCCCGAGACAGTCTATATCACTCATTCAGGATGTATTGAGGGAGAGTGTGAAGTGGAGAGAAATCACCTGGAATCTTGTTAGGTTCAATAGCTTTAGTGTGTGTGTGTGAAGCAGAGTGTGCAGTCCTGGTCCCAGTGGAGGAACTGTGGCTCGGATTAGTTAACCCTGTCTCACCCAGGGTGCTGCTCTGCCTTTATCCCTGCAACATAAGCCCTTAATGAGTTCACTGCCTCCTTGTCTCTCTTTCCTTCCGCGCTCTCTTTTCATTCATTCTGTGCATTTCTGCTTTTGCTTACTGGTCTTTGTTTCTTCTTCTTATTTCTTATCTACTGTTTTTCACATTTCCCTTGTTTCTTTTGCTCGCCTCCAACAGTTTCTCTCTACCTCCTCCGATGCCACCCTTCTCTTTTTTCCTCCCCTACCCCACCCCCACCTCCCAGCATATGTTCTTCTGGGTCAGGATTAGGGCCTTTCTTGTTATTCAATTAGAGAGAGACAGAGAGTGATAGAGAAAGAAGAGAGAGAAGTCTTGCATTACCATGAGGTTGGCAAGTTGACAGAGTAGAGTAGTACTGATCTTTCGTCTAACGTTTGACAAGAAAGCCAATTAGCTAATTTCTCTACAAACTACTCCTTTAAAGATAGGCGTTTTTTAAAGGACATTTCTCTGGACATCAAGAGCTGCATATACCCTCAACAAAATTAGCCACTCAACACACATACTAAATATTTGTTACTTTTTAAGGCAAATAATAAGTTCCTGTAATAAGCAACTATTTCGGATGAAATTCTTTTCAGTGCAAATAAGAAAGGATTAAAGTGATTCAAATTTATGCAGAAGAAAATTGAAATTTGACAAAAAATATTTGCATCGATGTGGTTCTTAGGTCCAGACACAAATATTTAATGTTCTCTGTGTTTACAGACACATGTTGGATAATTCTTGATTATCTATACAGTTACAAAATGTTGTTATTGAAAATGTTTTAGCTTGAGTGAAAAATGTGCATTGTGCATGCATGCTTGGTATTCATGCTGTTGTACCTTTCATTTATTTATGCAGAATTCCAGCCTTGTTTGTATCCTAACCTATTCAATTTGTTTAGGTTGGTGCATAGTGGAAAGCGTGCGTCCCACTCCCCACATACGGTAGCAGGAAGGTCTCAGGGGAGAGGAGTAAGCTCTAGTTACTGTGTCTGCCCATACAGTCACTAAGTCTGGCAGTGGCCTGTGCATGTATGTCTGAGGGAGTGTGTGTGTTTGTGTGTGTGAGAGGGAGCCAGCTTGTCTATTTAGGGGAAAGAAATTACCCGATGCTCCCTTTGGGAAGAGAAGCAGCAGAATAAAGACTTGCTAAATACACGTGGTATTCCTAAAAGACACAGTGAGGCCTTAATGAAACAGCTATGTGAGGCTCTGCTTGTCTTTCCACCTCCCTCCCTAGCATCTCTCTCTCTCTTTCCCTCCGCTCCAAGGCAGGAGACCCCTCCCCTCCCCTCACCCAGACCTCTCCCTTCTCCTTTTGGGGGTCCACAGTTGGATTAGCCTGTCTCTCAGATGATTGCAAAATGAGCCCTGCTGCCTCATGTGAAGCGAGCTTAGAGGGAGAAAAAAAAAGAGGAAACGAGGGAGATGTTGTGATCCAATTTTCAGCCTTTTCTCTTCGCCATTGCTTTGTTTGATGCTTGTTTAAACGGGTTCCCAGGAGATGATGTCGCCGGGGTTTGTAAATGAATCTCTGTGCTCGTTTGTGTGTGCGGTCACGAGTAGTTTTGTGCATTATTCCACACTGATGAATGGAAATTTCAAGCAGACAAATCATAAAGGAGCCCTGGATGACTTTTCCTGAAAGATATCATCCTCTGAATTAACTGCAGCAACCATGTTACGCCCCTTTGCGGGGTCATCTAAGGGTTGACCTTACTTTGACCCTAGATTGTTTTAAGTCCCCAAAGTTATGAGTGCAGGAAATATAAGCAGATAAAACAGGATTGAAGCGCTCTAAGCTAATCTATCGCAGAGACCCCCTCTGTTCAGGCTTAGAGGCCGATTATAGCATATGATATTGAATCCTCTTTGGGTTGTAGCCGCCATTGTGTGAGTGTGTGTTGCTTTGTTGTGTGTAAACCTGCCAGTGTCTATATATGCCTGTATGGAGGCGATTCATATGTGTAATGTTTCATCCGCCGCTGTTCTACATTGCGTCGGGGCTTTTACCCCCCTCGGCAACGGGTCAGGAGTTCAGCAGGGTGCTAAGTAATGACCTTCAATCAACATCCATCACTCAATCGTGGGATGCATGGGAGCTTCCCCTCAGCCCAGGTAGAGGAGAGCGGGGAAAGGCTTAGCGCCACTCCTCACTGGTGAACCTCCATTAGATTAACATAATGTCCTGGTTATGCAGTTCACAGACTTTTGGTAATGGTGGCTGAGGTTAATAACCGAGCATTTACCGTGGGAATTGTTAATAGCATCGGCATTTCAAGGTCAGCGGAACAACACAGGAGCATACGCTGCGGCCAATTTCATGTCGACTGTTTGTTCTTGTGACTGCTGTTCCTTCCTTTGTGCCTCTATTTGTTTCCTTTTCTTTGAACCCTTTATGTTTTCAATATAAAACGAAGCCAGAGCTTAAAACTGAATGTCAAGAATAAGACAGTTTGTTTCCGGGAAAACAGGCAGGGTGCCACTGTTTAGCAGTAAACACATAGTACAGGTTGGTCTGACACTAAACACACGAGGAGTGTGTCACTGACTTGGCAGGTGCTGGTACACGCTGAGTGAAATGTTTATTGGCGTTGTCATGTGATGACCTTATAACATGAACTCCAACAAGACTGATACACTGTATTGGTTAAATGCTGGTTTTAATAATCCAGCAGCTACTCAATCATCGTTGTATAAAACAGAAACAGAATAATGAGGATGATGTTGTGAACAGTGGGACCATCCTTCAACTGTCTGACTCTGAATCCTGTTTGAACTCCTACTGATCAGTACCACTGTTATATTTGTCCATTGAAAGAGTGCTCCATCGATATAACTTTGTACTCCTATAACAGTGTCGGACTCACAATGGACATGAAAATGGATGCAGCAGAACCAGAGATACCTGGCGCCTACATTACCTACAATGCAATGCAACTGCTGACAGTTTGAGTGGAGATTTGGGTGTGTAAAGGCTAATGGCCTTGGAATTCCCTTTAAATTTGAAGATACAGCTAGATGATTTTTAGCATTAGCTTTGGTCTTTGTACATATTAAGTAAACGGAATATAAAACGTGTTAATTAGTATGTTTTAGAGGTTCAAGTAGGTGTAGGCTAGCTAAAAGAGCAATCTACGTAAGGTCAACAGTTATTCTTTTTTTATTCGTTTTCTTTTTCTTTTTATAATAAAAAATCTTTTTTTGTGTGTCTTCATTTACTTTTTATGAACCTTCAAAGGCAACTTTACTCCCAGCCCCTGTTTATTTGTGACCCCGGGTGACAGGCAGGCCTGGGGGATCGGAGAGTTTTTACATACCCAGAGGTTCAGGTTATGCTGGCTGTGTTTCAAGACGTGCGTTAGCACAAGTGCCCGCTCATAACTGGCCTTTCTCAGCTTCCATAAGATCTAGCTTCTCATTCTCCCCTGACCATGCTGATGAAGTACTGATGTTAGAGAAGGGTTAGAGAGGCCGACCTGTGACCAAAGGTTCAGAAGTCTGATCTCAGGAACAGAGAATGTGTCCCTCAAAAATGAAGTGTCACATTGACTTTTGGTTCCTGACAAATATATTTTCAAGGTAATATGACTCACATTGGAGGCCCTTGTATGCGTCTCATTTGCCCATATATCATTTTGAAAGCAATAAAGGAGCCTGATGTTGGTTTTGGTCAAACAATTATTGAAAAAAAGAAGAGAAGACTGGATGAAAAGCAGAGTTATTTTCTCTTCTCTTCATGTGGTGGTGGGCTTGGTGGAGGTTTTACGTCATGCTAACTGCGAGGTCCCCCGTGTTCCTCTTTTAAAGCTAATGCATGGGTGGGGGAGAGGACACATTACTGTGGCTCATACATGCAGTGGTTAAAGAGAAGCCTGGTTTCCCATTTCACGTGAGCACGCATACACAGATTCACACACACACACACACACACACACACGATTTCTCTCTCAACTAGCTGCACCTGTTGCTGATGGTTGACCAATGCCTGTCAAACGGGGCTGTGTGCATATGGATTTATGCTGTTTTTGTATGTGCGTGTGTGTTTGCTTCTAATAAATGCCCTTTTGTGTGTGTGTGTGTGTGTGTGTGTGTGTGTTTGTGACGTTTGCAGCCCTGTATCATATGTCACCAAGCCCGCAAGCGCTGACAAGCCCCTCATTTTCTATGTTCCCATTTTACCTAAAAAAAAGGAATCGCTGGGCCAATCATCCATTATTCAACGTGCCACCACCAACCTCTGTTTAGCCAATAACAGCTTCTGCAAACTTTAATAAGAGAGTCCACTCTAAACCTATGTCAAGCCATGTCATGGACCTCAGCCGCTTCCAAGTGCCCCAAATAGATCAAAGTCAATTGAGTTTTGAAGAAAGGAAACCTTGTTTTATTCCCACATGGAATGAGCTTTAATTAGTTTTGATTGGTGGCCCGATTTAGTAAAAAAATGAATCGCTATTAAGTGTCATTCCAAAGGCAGAACTTTGGGTTTCAAACAGTCAGTGGAGTAATATTTTTAGACATGGTTGATATTTTGTGGTGCTATATTTGTCGCCAAGCAGCCGGGTTTCAAATCAGGTCAAATTATATTGTCAGCTGAATTCCTTAAGATCTCTGTCAACTTTATTAGCCTTTCATGTAGTGAAATACATTTGGCTACATGAGATGTATGCTGTACATGCTTTCTTTCTTTCTTTTCTTTGTGCTCATACATAGCCTACTTGTGTGTGCTTTTGACTGGATAAATATATGTTCAACATGATTGTTTTGACAGTTTTGAACGCACTAGTTAAACATGTTTCCATGCTTAAAAAGTCATCTTTTCCACCACAAACACACACACTCAAGGACCCCCTTGCAAACACACTCACCACCGCCATAATACCCCCTTCTCTTCCTTTGTCTCTTTTAATTGAAGCGTCTACTTGGCCTCGTTGGCCCCAAGCCACTTGCCTCTTTATCTGAAGGAAGAGAAGGGAAAGTTGTCACATTCCTCCTCTCCATGGCACGGCCACATCATTATCCATCGTATGTGTCAGAACTCTGACTCACACTCTTTCTTTTTCATGGCCCACATTGTCTCTGTCTTTATTGCATATGATCCCGCCTTTCTATTTCCTTTCTGTCTCCCACTCTCTCTTTATTTTTACCCACAGGCCCTTCTCAGTATGGAACAAAGGGAGGAAGTGCCCCTGACATTAGTTGCTAGGATTATTTATATGCTGGCTGTGTTGTGTTATTTTTAGCAGTTAGGTTATATTAGTCGCCGTTCTGCCAGATTTGGAGCTGAACCACTGGCTGTTATAGTGGATGATTGTCGAGGATGCTGCTGTTTGAGAGCACACCTACAATCACTTGGCCTTGGGTGAATATAAGTAGCTCTGGTAATTGTGTGTTTTCACAGTAATAGCCAGCTTGGCAGATTCTCTCTGCTCTCCTCATGGGACCTCTCTCCTTTTTTTATTTTTAGTCTCCTGTACTTTTTAATAGAGTCTTTTTCACAGTTGCGTAATGACTGTATTGTGTTCTGTGGCAGCCGCCGGACATGAAGTACAACCAATGTGCTGCTGGGAATGTTTGAGAAGCTACGGGCGGAGAGTTATGTCACAATGTCTTTGTTGTCTTTTAAATCAACCTTGTATAAAGGATTTTGTCTCTGTCAAAAAGTCAATAAAATGAAACTCATCTCCTGCCGCTTACATTTTTCATGTTACCACTTAGCCTCTTCCAGCTGAAACCATGACTCAAAAATAGACCACCATATTGTCCAACTGTTGTATTTACGTGCAAATTGTCACTTTGCATGAGTGCAAAATGCTTATTATGGAAGCAGAGCATCTATTTGGAATGATTGCAGATTGCAAATCCAATGGCTGTTCACTGTCGCTGGTGGCTATACGGGACGAGCCTCTCTCTTCCTCACTCTCTCTCTCGCTCTCTCAAACCCACAATCCTCCCACGCCTGCACTCCCTAACTCCCCATCCCTGACTCACAACCAAATTCTGTTTAACCCAAACCAACCCACTGACCTCAGTTTTTCAAATATTCCTGTGATCCGCCCATGGTAATCCGGCCAATAACCAGCGTTTTGGTTCAGGCTACCATCAGCTGCATCTGGCCAAACAAGGGAATTGGCTCTCATAGGAGTGAAATGACACTGGGGTGTAGAGATTAGGCAAAAATATTCCCCTTAAGAATCAGGTTTAAAACAAACATGCCATCCTTCTCCAGTACAGCTGACATGCACTTTGACCTGTGTGTTGTGACAAGGGTGTAAAAATGATCTTTTACAAATGTACACTAAAGTAGTAACTAGTGGTTTTGATGCCCTTGATGAAGAGATCAATACATCGCTTGCATGCTGGATCTATCTATGTCCAGTACCTGTCCAATAGACCTGGGATATTTGAATCCAGCCAGATAAAGATGTCCTAGACAGTGTAAAGACAGTATAAAGATTACATCCATGCAAGCATAATGTTTACTGTGTCCACCATCTTAGCTTAGCGTGTTAGCATGCTAACATTTGCTAATTTAGCACTAAACACAAAGTAGAAATGAGGTTGATGTGAATTTCATCAAAAATTAAAGTACGGGAAAAAGAAAAAATTTGGCCTGATGATGGCGGTATATGGAAAGGTTAAAGGATTGGTACAAATTGTTACATGGGGGGAACATTAATGTGTGTATCAGATTTCATGGCAATACATCTGAGAGTTGTCTGTACCAAAGCGGTGGACAAACTGACTCACAGACCAATATTGCCATCCACAGAGTCATGCTACCAGCATGGCTAAAGCCAGTCAGGCTCTGTTAAAAGAATAAAAATGCCCTTTACTTCAACTCCAAAGCTGTTATATTTACATTTGCATTCATTGTGTGGTTGCTAATCCTGCATGTAGTTGGGGGTATGGTATAATTTTACCATCAACAAACCCCAAGGGAGAAGTCACTAAATGTAAGTGCACCTGACAACACCTGCTTTAGCTGCAGAGAGGTGGTAAGTGGATGAGTCAATAGTCAAATCAAAAAATAGCTCCAATTGCATAACTGTTCTAACGCAATACTGCTTTTTTTAAAATTTGTAATTCTTCAGTTAAACAAAGTAAACCATGAAAATGCAGAGATCACACAAAGAGATGCAGTGTATTTTCTTAAATGTTGGACTGTTTCTAGAATTGCTTACTAACTGGGGTTGTCAAACCAACAATAACAAGAAAATAGCTATCGGAAAGGCCCCCTTTAGCCCCTCAAGTACTGAATGTTCCAAACGGGACTGTGTGGGTTCATATGAGGCAACTAGGAGACAACTCTCTGGGGCAGCCTCAGGTCACATGACGTGTCCCATTGGGACATCTCACATCGCAACGACTGTCTGGGTCTGACTCCACAACCAGGGCAACGGGTAGAAGATGAGCTTAAGTTTACTGTGCGAGAAGACAGACAGAAGAGAGAAAGATAAAGACATACACAGACAAAAACTAGGGATGTTAGACTGTAAAAACCAGCAGAAACCTCAGACAATCAGATTGGGATTAAACAATCCACATATATTTGGAAGTGAATAGAAAGGTTACATTTTACCCGAGTTATAAATGTTTTTTAGATCAATGGACCCCAACCTGAGTTTAAAATATTGTATTTACATAGATACTCTAGATATCTACCTGGGTTAACCAACTGTATTTGGTTCTGCACAAACAATGGCCATTTTAGATGTGTTCACCAAAGTTGCCACTGGGTTAACACATAAGTATCCTAGGACTGTTGGTGTGTAAAATACACATAATCGATCAACCAACAACAACACAAAATCTTTAAAGCAATAGTTTGACATTTTGGGTAATATCTCTATTTTGCAGAGAGTTAGATAAGATGATTGGTACCACTCTCACGTCTGGTACGGTAAAAATGTAGTTGAAGTCAGCAGCCAGTTAGCTTAACATAAAGACTGAAAACAGGCAGAAACACCTAGCCTGTCTCTGTTCAAAGGTAACAAAATCTACCAACCAGCACCTCTAAAGCATACTAATTAGCACCTATTTGTTTAATTTGTACAAAAACATATATGGCAGACTATTTTTTGTCTGGGTAAGCAGTTACTCGGAAACCAGCAGAAACTCAATTGTCAAATTTACACTGAGCACTCTTAAGGATATTTCCCAAAATACATATTAATGTATATTAATAATTTTGCTTGAAAACACATATGCACACACATTGTTAGCCATTTTGCAGCCATTTTACTTGGAGGTCTTTTTTCCTTCAGCAAAGAAAACAATCCAGAGCCTAACATAGTTGGAGTTGGTTCAAAAGACCCCAGCAGAAGATTATCCAAACACTGCCCCAACATTCCTTAAGTTCCCTTACCAGGAATTTCCAGAGAACTGAGGGCCATACAGCTGCTGGGAGTTAGTGACAGAGAGGCCAAACACAGTACACTGGGGGGGCTGAGGTGGTGGGCTGGAACCATCCCCAGACCGGGCCCCTCTCCTTCTGCAGCTCCTCTCTGTTATTGTTTTGACTGAAGAGAAGGGTTGGGGGTGATGGGGTTCACGTGGGGTAAGGCCCTGCCTATTATGTCTGGGCGTCTTGGAATCTAGGTCACTATTAGACCTCATTTTCTCTCTTCTCATCCCAACCCCCCTCCCGATCTCCTCTTCTACGGTGACCACTGCCAAAAACCCTGCTCTTTTTTCACTTCTCGCCGTCTCAACCAATGTGCCGCGCCCATCCGACCGCCCACCCCACCTCTCCTTACTCCAGCTCCCCCATCTCTCGCCGCGCCAAATGCCAGGCGTTTATCAGGGATAAGCAGCTGTCTCCTTTGCTTGGGGGAGAGGAAGAAAAAAGCAGACAGAGCGGAGGCAGAAAAAGAAGAAAATGGAAAAAAGAACTGGAAAAGAGAAAAAAAAAAGAAGAAGAAAAGGGAAAGATGCAGACAAAGAAGGCAGCCAAATGTTTATAATTTGACTACTGCCTTTGCATTTTAATCTACACAGGGAACGCCAGAATGTTTGAAAAATGATTGCAATGTATTTTATAACATTTTCAAACAAAATTCTTGTCATCCTTTTGGCCAAAACACCTTTTTCACCACGGTAGAGTGGATTTTTTTGAAATGTTGTCACATGATTTGTGATGACTGTGGCACTGATTGTACAACATGTGGCTCCATGTGTGTCTCCTGAATACCTGAGATGCAGATATTAGTGTAAACACATTGGGGAGTGTCTCTGCCAAAGCGAGTTGAAGGCTAAAGCTACCGCAGATGCGTCACGGCTCAACTTTTCAGTGAAAACAAAAACATAACTCAGATACTGTTTTATAAGTCAACAACCTTCAGACGACTGCTATGTGTGCTTTTAGCTTTCGGGACAAAGTATCACAGGGAGCCGACACTGCAAATATAAACTTTGTAAAGTGAAAGCTGACAAAAAATGTCACAGTGGGATATTTCACGTGACAGCCATTTAGGGGATACCTTTTGGAACTACATTGCCAAGAGCGCATGATTAAGACGTTATCTTTATTGGGCTTTTTGTGATAAGTTAGCAAATGAACTGCCACATTGACCTTGGTTGTAATGCAACATTGTTCTGTCACATGAACCATGTCAGTGATTCTGGTTTATTACAACGTGGGTGTTTTGATCTCTGGAGAGTGTGGACCCAAGCGCAGACCGAGACACAGGTGAGTTTAGGTTCAATTCAATTCTATTCAATTTCTTTATATAGTGCCATATCACAACAAACTTATCTCAGGGCACTTTATTTAAAAAGACCCAACATTCCCACCATAAGCAAGCACTAGGTGACAATGGCAAAAAAAAACCGCCCTATTAACAGGTAGAAACTTTGAACCAGGCTCTAGGTGGCCGGTCATCTGCCTCGACCGGGTGGGTTGATGGGGGGGGGGAGGAAGGAGTATATACAGCAGCACAGTACAGTTCTACATAGAGATGCAAAAAAACAGATGTGGTAATGGTATTGATGCCTTTGTCACTAGAAATAATGCGAATAGCAGTTTAATGATAGCAATGATAATAATGAGATCAATAACAATAATAGCAACAGTGGCTGTTGAGCAGGAGCACGGAGGCTGGAAGTGCAACCACAGATCCAGACTCTACAGCTCCAGAGGCAGAAATCCCTGCAGAAAGCTTTAGAAGGAGAGAGAGAGAGGGGGAGAAGCACAAAAATTGGGGAAGAAGGTGAATTAGTAACAAGTATTAATTGGATATGGGTGTGTACAAATGGAGAGGGAGAGGAAGAGATAGGAGAGAGCCCAGTGCATCCTAGAATGTCTCCCAGCAGCCTAGGCCTATCGCAGCTTAAATAAGGGGTGCCTCAGGGGTCATCTGAGTCAGCCCTACTATAAGCTTTATCAAACAGAAAAGTCTTAAGCCTAGTCTTAAATGTGAGGGGGGTGTCTGCCTCCCACAAAACAATTCGAAGTTGGTTCCACATAAGAGGAGCTTGATAGCTGAAACTTCTTTAAGCAGCCTAATTGGGATAGTGTCTAACAGACAAGTTGATGGTTTTGATGAAGAAATCACTAAAGTTATTTGATTAGGGTTCATGGGAGAAAAGCAGTCTAAATAGTTAGAATTGTATCATTAAAGAAGCTCATGCAGTTGTTGCTACTTAGATCTATAGGAATACATGGCTAAACAGAGCTGTTGAGAGGTTAAAGGGTTTATTAATAGAGACACAGAAAGAGTGAGAGTGAGAGTGAGGCAAGCGTATGGAAGCAGGCAGGGTGATCCAGGAAACACTGAAGACAGGAGAGCACATTTAGTGGATGAGCAAAGCACAAAAGGCAAAAAAATCACTAGCATAAGTAAATTCAGTTCTAGGCCTACAACACTGAAACAATGATTTGGCGACGAGTGACTGAAGAATAGATAGAGGTAGATATGCTGCAGGCTGAGGAGGGCAGGTCAGGCTGCCAGGTGTGTGTGAGGAGCTCAGCCATGTCACGCTGACCCAGACAACGAGGGGGGAAGTGAAAACACACCGGGAAAGACATACAGACCATGACAGTGGGTCTTATGTTTGAAGAAGTTAGACCAGGTAACTGAGACATCACTAAAAAGAGCAACCAGATGATCAGCCTGTAAACAAGCTCACACTTTAGCCAGATTATCTAAACCCCTTTATGTCTGGGCAAAACTGAAGTGAGCATTCCTAAAATGTTGGAAATAATCGCTTATTGCTAAGTAAAACTGGATGCATGCACAACTTCGGTAAGAAGGGTAGGTCAGAGTTAAATCAGGGAGTCAGACTGTAAACTTTGATGATGTTTACATTGGACAGTTTTGGTAATAATTGTACCCTTCACTTTTGTTTTCTTTCTCAAATAGGTTTGACTCAAAGTTGTCAGACAGTTTTCGTAAATTTTCAAAACGACCAGTTTGACAATGAGCATGGCCACTTGTGCAGCATTTGGCGAAGCGTGCGGAGGTTTGAAAGTTGGCAGGGTTTTAACTTCTCTTCCAAGCTCCCTGTTTCCTTCTTCACACAGCCACTTCTGTCACTTATTCTGCGTGCAGCCACGGACAACACCACGAATGGCTTTGAGGAAAGTTAAAATCGAAATTAAACACTGTTATCCCCTTTTTACGATTTATTCACATTGTTTTGTGTTGCCTTGGAGAGTGGCCGTTCACAACAGGTATTAAACACTTTTGCTTTTAGACCTCTTACGTGTGTCTCAACACAACAATTATCTCAAGGACAAACCTGGAATAAACACTAGTCTTTTACCCATGCGTCATTCAAAAATTGAAAGAGAATCACCATATCACACCATATCAAAATAGCACCCATGAAGCATCTTATTTTTATTGCATAAGGATCCTAATAGGTCCCTGCTGGTCTGGTTGGAATTTAATGAGGTTACACTGCATGTCAGATCAGAAATGCCACATCTTATCTTGCAGGCTTCGTCGCCATGCATCTGATATCAACAAGAGACCGTCTGTCTATCTGTCAGAGCTTCATTCTTTGCATGCCACTGTGTGTATGTGGTATGTGTATGTCTGCAACAGCCAGTGGCAATGCGGTAGATATATAAACGGCTTGGGGGGACAGTAACACAAACGGCACGCATACACCGATCAGCCATAACATTGTGACCACTGACAGGTGAAGTCAAGAAAATGGGTAATCTCGTTACAAACACACCTGTTAGTGGGTGGGATATATTAGGCAGCAAGTGAACATTTGGTCCTGGAAGTTGCTGTGTTGGAAGCAGGACAAATGGGCAAGCGTAAGGATGTGAGTGATTAGGGATAAATTGTGACGCCAGATGACAGTAGCTCTTGTTGGGCTGTTCCCGGTCTGCAGTGGTCAGTACTTAAGGTTAGGGTGGGCACGTGGGCATCAGAACTGGATCACAGAGCAACAGCGGATAAAGATGAGTGTCAGTCAACTGCTTACTTTCACCAACAAACTCTCTATTTGCTTCCTGTCTACTCACGTTTCTCTATTTTCTTGCTTCTTTTCTCACATTTTCCTCAGATTTCAGTGTCTCCCTCCAGCATTGGTGCAGGGTTTACTTGTTCATTCACGTGTGTTGGGGTATGGATGGGGTGGTAGGAGTCATATAGGGCGGTTTATGTGTGTGTGTTTGTTTTTTAACAAATTAATGGCACAATTCTTGCTGTGAACTGCACAATAATGGAATAGATTTTTTGGCAGCATGATACTTTCTTTGCCCTTTATTGTGTCTGATTTGACACAGGATTCCTATCCCTTTTTTAATTTTTTTACATTTTATTTCAACCTCAACATTTCCAGGTAGATTAAACTAAGTACACTTTTTTTCCCAGCAGGTAAGGGGTTAAAACACTCTCAAGGACATCTCAGCAAAATCATTTTCCTGTTCTTTAATAATCAAATCCCCAGTAGGATTACATGGACACATCCGGCGTGTAATTGGGAATCTGACATTATCTGCAGGGGTTGGAAGTTGACCTGGGCACTTTGGCCAATGACAGGAGATTAGCCGATAGCAATAAAAGACAATCTGTTCTGGACGTCTTAGAAGACAAGATGGGCAGTCAGCATCACTGAACCCGCTATTGCTTTCTGACACTAAGCAAACAGACAGAGGAAACGATACAGGCTATAAAATGAGATTGTAGAGAATGACTGAGGGTAATAAAACACCCATGCTAGGATTCTGATATGTTGTCCTTCTAAACTGGAGGTGTGAAGGCACATGTATGTTGAAAGGGAAGTCTATGCCATCTTCACGTCACATAGGATGTTTCATAGAAATGTGCTCGCTGATAAGGTGGTACGTGAGGCTTCCATATTGGTTTGGTTTCAAGTTGGATGTATTGGAGCTCATTTACTGTTTTGCCAAGATTTTCACTCTGTGAAATATAAGGATACCGCCAACAGCCAGTTAGCTTAGCTCAGTATAAATACTGGAAACATGGGGAAACTGCTAGCTTGGTACTGTCCAGAGTAAAAAAAAAAAAATCTGCCCTGCTTGCACCTCAAAATCTCATCAGTTTACACGTTCTTTCTGTTTGAGTTTCTGTATTTGTATCTTTACAAACACTTGATTGAAAAAACAACAAGTAGTGTTTGTACAGTTAGAGTTATGTGCTACTGTCACTGTTTCTTGGCAAGAAGCCTTGACTTCCTGGAATCTTGCTGGTTGCCTGGCAACCTCACTGTAACAACAACGCAATGATCAACCCTCACACTAACCCTGTCTACTTTAAATTACAGAAAATTTGCAATAATTGGCTCACAAATGTTATGAGAAATATAACACTTTCTGTAATATAAGTTTTATTTAACATTACAGCAAAACAACTGTCAACATTGTTTGCTGTAATATTTAAGAGAAAGTACATGTTTATATGACAGGCTGAGAGAAAGAAACATCACATACTGATTATATAAAAGTTTCTCAGGGCTAATCTTTCCTCAGAAACCTACTGTTTAAACTTTACCTTCACTTAACAATGATTATATGGTAGTCTTAATCCCAAGCTAGACCTAAAATGCCCCGTTTAGTTAATACCTGCTGATCTGTCTTGTGTGTACACACCGAATTAAATACACAATGGTACACTCTCTCTCATATGCGCCATTTAATCATTTCAATCACAGATTAATCGCCATTACTGTAAGTGGAGAGGAAAACCTAATAGGGACAATAGTTTTGTTTTGTTAGTCAACAGATGCTGTCCAGTTGTTTCTTTTATTTTTTCACTGTCCCGTGCTCATTTCCATAATTCCTCCCTTGACTTATTAAGAAGATAATCCCCTTGTTATGCGGCCGCCACTGCACAATTCACCAGGGAATGAATTGTGTGTGTGTGTGTGTGTGTGAAGGGGGTGGGGTCATACTTGAACCCACATGAACCCTCCTCCCCCTCGCTTCCCCCGCGTCGGCTGCTTGTGGATGCTAGTGATTAATTGCTTATTTGCTTGGACGGGGTTTGATTGGCGTGTGTAGTGAGTAGACTTGACGAGCTGCCAAAGCTGTCAGACAGGACTTGATGCAGGCCAACAGAGAGAGAGAGAGAGGAAGAGAGAGAGACTGCTGCTAAAGAGTGGGCAAGATCAGAGCCATCTGAACTCATTAATGCCCGCGCCACACATTTCACAACACACCAGCACAAACACATATACATACATGCACCAATCTCATTGCGTTCCATTCACAGCCGTATGCATGATATGTCTGTGTGAATGCACTTAAAGTAAATACACACACACACTGTAAACAGACAGTCATTACAGTGCATGCACGTTCATGCAAATGTGCACGTATGCTTTCATTTGCTTGCACACACGCACACACACGATATGACATTGTTCTGTCAATCATCTGAGTGTACAGCAACACACTCCATTTTAATCATCGTTAGAGGCAGAAGCGATGTCAGAGATCATTACCGATCACATCACATGCACTCTACAGTATAAATGACCAATTGCATACATCAACATAAATAAAAGGACAGTCTGGGAAAGATGTTTCCTTTTGCAAACTCAGTTTGCTTCCTTGTGGTCCATCTGATCATATGCTCCTCTTTACACACATGGTCATGTGAATAATCTATATTAGTTATATTCAGAAATCTAGTGCTGTGTAAAATGTAAAAACATTTCAGTATTTTTTATAAATATAACAACTCTTTACAACAACTTTAAAGTGAACCTCCTGTCTTTGACTGAATGAATACATTTGGGCTCTTTGTTACCATTCAAGTCAAGGTTTCCTGGAATAAAATGAAATCCATTGAACCAAAGTGCATCACTGCCTTCTCAATTAGGTAGTTGAGTTGATGTTCTCATCCAGAGTGGACTTCAGTGAGCAGGTAGTGAAAAAAACATCAATGCTGAAAGACACTTAAGGCTAAATCAGACTGCTAATCAACCAATCTTGTGCCATTTTATGCTGGCGATCTGTGTAGACGTGGGTATACTGAAGCTCCTTCAATCCGCGATTGACCCCGCTCATGTGAGACGGCTGTCAGAGGTTGTCACCATTCACAGAGGCTTAAGTCTGCAAGTGTAATGCCATTCACATTATTGCTAAACCACGTAATTACACAGAATTATGTTTCAGTTTCTCTCTCACATGCTCCCTTTTAATATATATTATTTTATATATAAATTTATGCTTAATCGCTGTCTAGCTCAGCGTTAGATGAGAAGACAGGTACCACTCTCATGTAGTTTAAATATCTGCCTTTCACAACCTATAAACCTAATTAATTATCAAGTCGTACCTTGTTAGTTTAAGCCGTGCAAAAAACAGGAATGTAAAAACAATTTGTGGTTTTAGGTAGCATTATGTGCTGTAACTATTTCTTGCGAACAAACTAACTAGCTAATACTTGAATAAGATCAAACGTTAATTAATAAGCTACAGAGTACATGTTTTTGAACTGTAGACAGAGCCAGGATAGCTGTTTTCCCCCTGCTACGCGTGTTTTAGCTAAGCTAAGCTAATTGCCTCCTGCCTGCAGCTCTGTTAATGCACAGACATAGAGACATAGAGATGATGTTAATCGTTTTATCTAACTCTTGGCAAGAAAACGAGGGTGTTTCCCAAAATGTTCATCTATTCCTTAAAATAATAATTACATTGAAGCCAAAAAAGTGATGTCTTTTACATGTTTTATTATTTATTAAGTAAAACTATCCAGCATTCATGAGTTACAAAATCAAAGACAATAGGAATTCCACAAACAATAAGTATGGTTTTGAGGAGCATATTAGATGTTCTCTTTTTTCCCCCTTTCCTGTGCTGGTAAAGTTCTTGAGATGCCTCCAATTTATCTCCCAAGGTTCCCAAACCCTAAGTTGGGAATCGCTGCTATGAAATGTTTTAAATGTTGACATTGTATATTTTGGCAGTTAATTTACATAACATTTGAAATTAGGTTTTTTAAATTCTAGAAGTCATGAAGGGCATACATCGTTGGAATGCTATGAGTTTGAAAACTCATAAATAGTATAAAATATACATTTATACATTTTCAAGGATTTTTCCAAGATGTCCTCTGACACACTACACTTAAAAAACCCAAAGCATTAAAAAAATATATTTTATAATCAAAAGATCTGAGTCCAAGCCTTGGTGCTGTTAATGCTACAGGGTCATCTGAACAGTGTAGAACCTGTTGAGGGATCTACCCTTGTACCACAAGCTTCTTTCCCATGTTTGGATATTTCCAGCTGCGGAAGCCCCCGGCAGCCTCCACCACGTCCAAGATAAATGATACCAATTTCATAAACAGAATCTTTGCCTGCTCTCACTTGTGCCATGTGAGCCTGAAAACACATATGCGCCCATTGTACACATGAGGGGAAATGGGAAAATCATGCCTGTGCACATTGAAAACACACAAGCACACACACACACACACACGCCAGTATGACAGATTTTGATCAATTGTGTTGTGAGCCACGTAGCTTTTTCCTCTGCTGTTGCGACCACACGTGCTGTTCCAGGCTGAGTAATTGGTGCACACGGCCATGATAGCTACCACTGCAAGAAACAATATTGATAACATGCTGCCATGCGTGTGTGTTTGTGTGTTGTATAAATGGTTCTCCAGGGAATAAACTACACACTGCAGGTTTTTCAGCACAGTGCATCTCCTCTCCTCTCTCTCTTTTTACCTGTCTCTCTGCCTGTTCACCCTCTATCTCTAGATTCATCCCCTCATTCTCTCTCTTTTCTGTCTGTTCTTCTTTGTCTCTCGAGTCCAAATCACAGACCAGTATAAATTGCCACTGGGCCTCACAATGTGACAAGCGCCATCCCCCCTCTGCTCTACACACAAATTCCACCAAATGCACAGACACTTCCGTATCGAATTATGCATCCCTTGCTACAAGACATTACATTTTTCCTCCTATATTCTTAAATTGCACAAGAAACATTTTTTTATTCCCTAGTCCTAGATGTGCAAGTCCAGTTCTTTTGCATGGACAATTTTAGGCGACTGGCAATTGTAGAACCTCCAAAGCTCAATGAACACAAAGCTCTTTGTGTTGATTTGTCAGTACAAATGACGGGGAACGTCATTAGAAAATAGTTGGTTCTTTGAAAAGTCGAAGGTACAAAGCTGTGTACATAGGGATGTAAGGGGCACTACTGTACTCGTATATTAATACTGTACTGTACTGTATGAAGAAGTGAGCCAGAAAATCTAATAACAGGCGTCACAAAGCCAAAAACATTAGTCAGATCACACTGCGTTTTAGAAAACTTTGCAAATAGCTTATTGTTATTTAATGGAGCCTCCTGGTAGTTCAGGCAGATAGGCAAGTTGTTTTATGGTCCCACGTTCCATACACTCTCCCATCTAACAATAGTAGATGCCTCTAAAACGTCAGGTGCTCAATCTGTCTGCATTTAACAATGCTGAGCTCTGTATCCCCACTGTGACACAAATGTAAGTCCCCTATCCTCCTACATTAGCATTTCTGGAATTGGATGGGTTTCTTTGATACGTGTTCGTGTTTATCATTTGTTGTGTAGCTCAGGTTCTGTCAGGGGGGTTATGAGCTCAGGGACAGTCTGCGTCAAGCTTGCTCAGGCTTGTTCCAGAGCATCACATGAGCAGAGCCACATCGCCAAACATAAAGGCACGTTGTTGCAGTACGGTTCTAACTTTGACATGAGTATCCTGACTGAATACAATAGAAAAGGTTGAACGTGGCTTATTTTCCAAGATTTCTTTCATTTGATTATTTATTTATATTTATATTATTTATTTTGTGGTCAATAAAAACATTATCCTTCAAAAAATAAATGTTCTGCCTGTCTGCTTGTTTCTCTCTGTTACCCCCACCTCTTCTGTGTCAGCTGACCCCTCTTGCGGGTTCTTCTGTCGAGAAGATGCCAAATACCAGCCGCTGCCAACAGGCGCAGTCATGGCTAAATATACACCTGCGTGAGAGCAGGACCTGATTTATCCCGTCAGTTGTACACGTGGGTGCACGTGCATGAATTCCACATGCATGCTGTGTGAATCCATGCGCACCTGAACATGCACGCACACACCCAACTTGCCAGTGATTGACTCTTTTCACACCTCTGTGCAAGGGCCTATTTTCTGTCACTTACCATCTCACCCCTCACTGTTGGCGCATGAGGAAGGGGGAACAGCCCTCTCCTCCTCGTTTTTTTCTGGAGCCCAGATGTTAGATGTGGGTATGCCTGCTATGCAGACTGGCTATGCATTACAATGCTGCAGACACAAAAGAAAAGAGAAAGGAAATCGAGGGGAATGAGCAGAGGAGACGAACGAGGAGCTAAAGGCATAAGACAGGTGAGGAGAGGAGCGGGAGAGGAGAAGAGAAAGTGTGGGAAGCGGAGGAGGAGGAGGAGGAGGAGGGAGGATGAGCAGACAGGAGGGCACTGGGTACGCCGTGTCCTTAAAAAGCCTCAGAGGAAGTGCAGGGAGAGGCAGGGATGAAAGGAGAGGATGAGCAGTGCGGCGTGGCAGGGAAAGAGGTTAGTAAACCAATTGAAATTGGATAACAGTCTCCCTACATCGCCACAGTTTCACATTACGAGAGATCAGTGAATAAAAATAGGAGATTAACCGAGATATGGGCGAGGACAGATGGTGATGATTTAATCTCCTGTGTGTCTGCGCAAATCCTGCGCATATGATGGTTTTGTGGATGTGCAATGTGGAATAGACATACATGAAGTGTGCCATTTTTGTTCCAACATATGACCGAGCTCATGAGCCAATTAGGAAATCCTTGATTAGGTTCTATTTGGTGCGCAGAGCAGATGCAGAGCGAGCCAATCAAAAGGCAAATGAGGTTGGGAAAGGCTGCAAGCACATATGTTTCCGAAAGGCTCCGACGTTTCTGCAGTTGATGCCGCAGTGTCACCCTGCCTCTCTTTTGCTTCTTTGTTGGTTTTTTGGAACAATTTGTCCTCACAGGAAAATGTCACACTACCCTGTCAGCTCTGACTTCATCCCCCCTGCCACCCACCATCTCTCTCTCTCTTTCTCTCTCATCTCTCTCTCTCTTTCCTCTGCTTCCTCTCAATTCTCGTGAGTGACATGGAGAGTTTCTTCCCTTCCCTCTTTTCACATCTTATAACGTCCTTTTTCCCTTATCTCCTCTCTCTCCCTGTGAGGCTTAGTAGTACAGAGGGTGCCATGGAACATAAAGTTCAACATTTTTTACAATAAATATAATAATGGATAAAGTAAAAACTGCTTTACATAGTGACCCACATGCCACAGGGGGATATCAAAAGGAAAAGAGAGAAAAGATGAAGACAGACTTAACTTATCAACATTTTTTCAATTTCTTCAACGCCCATCTCTTCTGTCTCTTACTTATATTGTTCTATCTCTGTCTAGACAGACAGAAAGTAGTACTTCCAGGTGAACAGGTAGAGCAGTGGTTCTATATCTTTATTGTCAGATGAACCTCTTTATTCTTCAAGTATCTCTATATCAACACCGCCAAATTACTTATTTATTCCTTTTAGCTAACCATTTCAACCATTTATCCATTGTTTCAACAATGTATCCATTGTTTTAAACCTGCAATAACGAAGAAGTTGTGAACACAACATTGATTTGAGGCTGATATGGCAAACTTGGTAGTAACTAGTTCCTTATTTACACATCCAGCAGTTACGGAGCTTTATTAGCATTTATTTGGAGTCATGTTTCTGGTAACCTGACGAATGTAAGCCCAATAAGCCCCTCTGTTGGCTCTGTTATTGGTCATCACCAACTCCTGAGGGGAATATCTGTCTCTTTAGCTGTTAAATGCTCAATTATGTTCACCAGCTAGTCGCTAACTGCTCCTGCCCACCATTTGTTCTGCTGTTTGGTACTGAGCAGGTAGTGTGCAGGGGTTTAATTCAAGCTTTTTCACTGAAAACAGCTGCCTGCTGTGGTTGCAAACGACACTATGAGAATGATGAGATTGAACCAAAACAGTAAATTTACAGACCGGACAGCTAAACAATTAGCTAAAAGTTGCTGTGAAGAGCTGTATATTCACCATTGAAAAAGACTCCTTCAACAGTGCCACATTGTTTTCATGTTGTAAATGAATACGTTGTTACAATAAAAATAATTAGCCCCTTCTTTTTCACCATTAATCCATACTTAACTAACCATGTGAACTGTTTTTCCATTCTTTCATTCATAGCTAGGTATGTGTACTATTAATCTGTTACTTTTACCTAATATGACAGCCATTTATCCAATACTTTTAGCTGTTTATTCCTTACTGTAAGCCCACGAGCAACTGCAGAAGTGTCCCCTGGAGTACTAGTTACCTCTGGTTGGGAGCCATTGAGGTTGAGAAGGATCATGAAGGATGATGCAAAGACAGAGACGTAGAGTGACAGAGTGGAACAGCTGCGACACACTTTAAAGACCAGCTTGGTCAATCTCACATAAATCATCCTGCTAACAAGTTTTAGGTTTCACTGAATGCAACCAATCCAAGCTGGAAAAAACCCTCACATGCTGCCTCAAACATTTATCATGGACGCTGATCAAATTTAACACAAACAAACATTAAATACTTACAATAATATATCATACTGAACAGGTTTAGGAGGACATTTACATCCGGATTTCCCCACTTGTTTTCTCTTCCTCTCCATCTTCTCCTCCTTTCCACCAACCCCTCTCCCATTACCTCATATGATTCCTCCTATACTCCCATGTGCTCTACTTTCAGAAAATGCATTTCATGTATATCAGTATTTACCACATACATAGGCCCAGCTGGGTTGGTTTGTTAAAATTGAAATTGGTGTGTTATTTTTCAGAAGTGGAATAATATTTCATATTTGCATTATTCCCTGTTTCACTTGCAAATGGCTTCCCCCTCTCTTTCGCCTCCTTTCCACTTGACCACCTGTGGCCTCGCTTCCCCTCCTGTCAAATCCCCTTCCAAACACACACACACACACACACACCCTCCCCTCTGTCACTTCACCCATTCCTATCATTGCACTTGTGTCTTATGACTACGCTGTGCGTCATGAGGCTCACTCAACAACCCCCCAAGCCAGCAACCACACAAACGCACACACACACACACACACACACACATCATGCTAATAAACGCAGGGCACACTTGGATCAGGCACGTGAATATCAAAGCAAAGGACAGAGACAAATGCACTCTTCCATAGAAACACACTCTGGCTTTCCACGCCATTCATGGAAGTGCTACTGTATCAGGCAACGAAAGCATCTATTTATAGTGATGACTAAGTTTTGCTGCAAAGCCATTTATGTATCTTTCCTGTATAGACTCACAGAGCGACTACAGGTGGGATTATATATTGCTGACACAAACTGTAAATGTATGTGAGGGAAGGGCTCATATTTCTGGATGGTCCAAACTGAAGACACGAGTGATTGAGTGAGTGAGCTGAACACACAACGTGGCCTGATAGTAATATTAACTGTATCTGGAGGGTCGCAGATGAGGTTTAGCCATTTAAGAATAAAGCTTGTGAAACAGGGAACATCTGGGTGGAAAAGGTAAATGAAAATCATGATATTCGTGACACAACCGATGCCTGAGTTGTAACACGTTCCAAGAAGTTGTAATTTAAAGTCGTACGTTTTCAAAAAGCGTGTGTGAGTCTTTAGTGGTTGATCCACCACTTTGGTCCAGACTGAGAAAAACCTTAACAACAATCAGATGGATAGCCATGACATTTTAGTACAGATTCATTGTCCCAAGATGATGAATTCTACTGACGTTGGTGATTCTCCAGTCTATCCCCTTGTACCACCAGCAGTTTGACATTGTTGGCTATTGCTGAAATGTCTCAACTCAATCACATCCCCATCAGCCTTAGCTTTACTTTAGTTTAGTGCTAATTAGCAAATGTTAGCATACTCATGCACTAAACTAAGATGTCAACATCAATCCCTGCTTAACATCAGCATGTTAGTGTTGCTGATTAAGTGTAAGAACTTCTTATTTTTAATTGTATAAATTGTTGTGTCAATACAACCTAAAAAACCTACCTTTTAGTAATTTGGTGAATGCAACAAATCCTCTTAAATCCCTCATATGTGCCACTTAATAACAAATCTCTTCCTATTAGATGTTAGGTGATCGACAACAAAAACAACAGCATTCTTTGATAATGGTCTGGTTGAATGTTAATTATGATAGGAATGTGAGCGCGCGTGGGCCCGCATTAGCACAGTGTTATCATGTGAGTGAGCTTACAACACACACTTGCACACACATACACTTGCACACGGAAACACTGTGCACACACTCCCTCGCGTGCACGTGCACATGGGTAACAGAGAATGGGATTAGCCATTATTAAGCAAAGCAGGCAGCACACCCAGTTACACCCGGTACACACCTAAGCACCTTAAGGATGTAAATATCAGAGCTATGTGAAGTATACACAGGTGAGTAACACTGCACACATAGCAAACCATGTTCCATAATGCACTGCATGAAGATCCCTTTAAGGTAGACCGAGATTAATTCTTGAGTGGAACTTTGTGAAATGACTTGTCCACATCTGTTTCATACGCTGATATTAATTCATATTTCCTAGACTGCATCACGGATCAGTGTTATAGTAAGCGGTAATTTAACATAAACTCAATTCATCAAAGTTGAATTGGTGGCCTACATATATGATTATTTGTTTTCACTTGATCAGTGTTCCATTTCAACTCTCCTAGCTGATGAATATGCAATTTGATGTATATAGATAATAATAGAATGAGCAGGTCCACCGCAGCACCTGGGTGTTCATCATCATCATCATCATCATCATCATCATCATCATCATCATCATCATCATCATTCTACTCAAAACAACTGCCTTCCAGTCACAAGCTGTAACCTTAAAGCCACCATGTGTAGCTAAGAAGTGATTAGCTCTGAGTGTCTGATAGTGTTTGAGGAGAGTACAGCTTGTACCATAGAGTGACACAGAGCTTAGAGTTCAGGTTTGGAGCTGTCATAACACAGCTGATTAAGCCATATCAGCAATATCAATGAGAACAGTGACCCCTGTGACCCCAGTTAACAGTTACCCCTTGCACCTGGTGTGTGAGTGTGTGTGTGTGTGTGTGTGTGTGTGTGTGTATGTAGGTATGTGTATCTGGTAGAAAAAGAGTGGAGACTGTGTGTGGGTGTCTGTGTGGTCGTTGGGAGCATGCAACCTGTGAGCATAACACCAGCCACACTTACCTTTGCTCTCCCTCTGTGACTCAGCGTTTCCGCTGCTTTCGTAAGCTCTTTAGCTGCGCGTGTGTGTGTATATGTACGTGCAAGGAAATATGTGTGTGTGTGTGTGTGTGTGTTATCTTTAGCCACCTCACTCCAACCACTGACCTTTCTAAAGGTCTAACTGTCCAGTTGTCCAAACACAGACTGGCTGAATGACCTACTAAAGAATGTTTTAATTTGGCTGTATGTATAAACCCCCAAACCTCAGCAATAAAAGCTTGAATTTATATCTATCCACCAGAAAAATATGAAACTTAATCTGACAAGCAGCTCTTACCGGTCTTTGCATGTGAAGAATGAAGATTACCCTTGAAATTAGTGACATGTCTTTGAAAACACAATCAAACTCCTTTGATACTCAAGAGATACTGTGGCAGCTGGACACTTGCTGGAAAGCAAGCAGTGTGACTGTCCCATTTCTATACTACATACTGAGTGTGAGATGCATTCTCACTGGAAAGATGACAAAGTTAAATGTACTCAAAGTTGCCAGCGTGCCCTTCCGAGTGTGCCTTTGGTCACTACTGTCCCAAAATCCAATGCACAATGGAGACAAATTGTGGAGGGCAGTTTTATACATAGATACATCACAGAAATAGGACGTGTTGATTCAAAAGTTTAAGTACAGCCCCCCCAATGGCTAATTATTTTCAAATTTTACATTGTACTTCATAATCCAGATTGGGCATTGGTTTACCATTGTTAACCATGTCAAATTAAGCCCTGGTTTTGGGGAGATTATCTAAATCCTGTCTTGGACTATTAAGACTTTCAAGGATTAAAATGTACAAGTGAGTTAATGCCACTCAGTTACGGCCACTTAAAGTCAACATTTTGGTGTTAGTTGCATGTATGTGTGATGCAGAATCAGTCAGAGTCAACTGCTCAGACTTGAACCTACTTTAATTTTCTACCTTGAAATAATAGTTAGACTTCACCAAAGTAAGACTGAACTAGCTGCAGTGGCAACATTATCCTGTTGTTAGATTGTTCTTTTGTCTCATTTAAAAAAACAACATTCACTCTGTGGTTGTTAAATTTGCACAATGTCAGAAATCACTTATGCTATTTCCCTTACACTGCATCTTGGTAAGAAAGCAGACTGCAAATTATTATGATAATGCAGATTTGATCCCTTCGCACAATTTCCATTTTGTTTGTTTTATCCCAGGTATTGTAGGCTATTTGAATGCCTTTTTGCATTTCCTCATTTCATCTCACAGATAACTGCTCAGTGAGCCAAGCTATTACCACTGGAGCTGCGCCAAAGTGAGCTGAACCTGTTTTTCTCTGTGAAGCTTGAGTGAAAACATTTCCAGTCAATAGGCCTGTGGCTGGTTGGGTTGGGTGATGGGGAGGTTAGGGGGGGGACTGGCCTTTGGACCAGGGCAAATGGCCCTAATGACTAGGTTATTCCTGACAACTATTATGTGACAGCTATTTTTATCCCAAATGAACTGCTCGGTCGTGCAGCTATATGAATCTATTACAGAGTATAACCAGCCATCAGCATACTTTACATCCTGAAGTGTATCTACACCACCAAGAAAATGATTTACCGAAGTAAATGTTTATCAGCAGGAATGTTTTCCTACCCTTCCTTCTCTCCATGATTGCTTTTCTTTCCTATTTATGATGAGCTGAGAGGCTCTGGCAGCTCACTAGGAAGAAAAAAAAGAAAAGAAGAAGGAAAAAGTATGAAGTTGCAATCAATCCTGCTGTTCGAGTGATGAGAATCATTTGTCTCTTTTATTTTCTGTTAGCGGGCTCACTCGATCCTTTTTAATCATATATCTGATGGGATAGTGAGCATTTTGGTGATGGCATAATTACCAAAGTGCATGCATACTGTAGCAGTGGCAGTAATGATAGTGTCTGTTTTGCAACGTGATAATGGTAATTTGCTGTGTGTTATGGCTAAGACCAAAGAAATACCCTTATTTAACAGGGCGAGATGACTAAGAACAAATTCATATTTACAGCTACAGCTTTTGGTGTTTAATGCAGCAGAGAAAGAAACGGCTGCAGACATAAAAGTTAATGGTTAATGGCCTTGCTCAAGGGCAGTTCGAAAAAGTAACAGAGGATCTTCTTCACGCTTTAACTCTTATTTTTGTGTGTTTAAATTGCCAAACGTCTGGTCACAAGCTTCCATCTTTAACCTTCAGGGTGCTGTGGCCTCCCTCTTAAGGTTTTGAAACCGGTGTGTTTACACCAGCAACATCAAAAAGAGCTATTCTTAGGCCCTCCATCAGTCAAACCGTGTGTATTTAAGGAGGCAGATGGGGAACGACAAAAACACTTCAAGTGACCTCATACTGGTTGGAACCCCTCTCCACCCCGTTCCCTCCTCAACCTTTCCTGTGCCAAAAAAGGCTCAGCTGTAAGTGACACAAAACTGCTGACCGCTCAAGGAAGCAAAGAGCCAGAGAGCCTACCAGTTATCACTTGGACTTGACAGGCAGGTATGTTTCCTGTCACATGCTCACACACACAACTTAAACAGAAATATGTAGGTTAAAGGGATACAAACAAATACATGGAAAACTGTGCATCAAATACAATTAGAGATATACACATAGACATCAAACCAATACAGTCGGTCAAATATCCAAACTCACGAGTAATACACATCAAGCTAGACTAACAGACACACACACATACACACAATCTAATCCTACACAAGGCTATTTATACTGCAATCACAGAAATGGATACCAGTGCCGAGTTACTGCCCAGAATGGCTCACTTTTTCCGCATAACCTACCTGCCTCTGCTCTAAAATCAGTCAAGCGTTTCCGCCTGGCTTGACTTGATTGTCCCATAACATGTCGTTAACTTTTGCTTTTACAGAACCGCCCTGTCGCTGATTCCTCATGACAGGAGACTAGAAGTGTGGAAAGATATCGTACTATTAAGACGTGCAGCCCGAAATGGAAGCTTTGCGTACCCGCTGGGGTGTGCAAAGCTCAGATGGAGGGGAAAAGTCACGTCAGGGTTCTTCAAATGTTGTTTCGCTGTTATTTACCGCTTTTCAATTGAAGCTTGGCACAAATCATCCAGAGTTGCTTTGATTAAAAAAGCAAGAATCATTCAATCAATAAGAAATGAAGCTTTATTTTTTCATCCTCCAGTCCTGTTTATCACCCATTTCCTTCCTGCAGTTTATCTTGCCTGTGCCTCCTTGCATCATCTTTTATCATTAGAGCTACTCTATGAGAGGCCATTAGAGAGAAATTGACCCAGCTCCCTGCCAGTCTCAGCAGGCTACAGCCTTATCAAGGCAGCCCCCTCCCTGCTGTGACCGGGATGGCCGGCCATTACGATGGAAGCGGATTGGCAAGCTGTAAAATATTTATTGATGCTCCACTTGGCCCTTGGGAATTGTGCACAAACACGCTCACGCACAGTCAACACATTTACACGCCGCCAACACACAGGGACAATTAAATGTTGATCATGATCACAGCTCTTTCACCTACCAGCGAACATATCTTTTTGTAGATTATAGCAATTGTCCATATGTGACTTTATAGTATATCTTATATGAATTCCTATATATATATTTACTGCATAACAATTTATTGAGGTTAATCAGCTCTAAAATTGGCAGCTTTAACAACTATAAAAGACAGATATTGGCAATTTGCGAAACCCCTCCTCTGAACATCGATTGTCCAATCACAATTTAACAACCGTAACAAGGCCCTGCATACCTGTCAGGTTGTACATGGGGCTGTAGTAAGAGCGATACTGACCATTAAAAGAGTTTGGAGGGTGGTGTCTTTTTTTTTTGACATTTCAGAACACAAAACACAAAACAACAAGAGAAATAGTGTGAGTAGATTAAACAAAGGATACAGTGTTAAGTCTTGTCACTCTTATTGCTGTAAACTGCATACGTGCCTTGAAAGAACAGGAAGCTAATTTAAAGGGGGCAAAACTTAGCAATTATGAAAACACCAACCTATTCTCAAGGAGAGAACAATCACATGGGACATTTGCAAAACCTTTACAATTAACCATGTATAGCTCCAGTTTAACAGTCACCATCATGATAAAAGATGGCGAGCGAGTGAACAAGGAAGAGGTGTGTGGTGAGCATCAGCTGTTCTGTGAGCTCTATAAGCATGGGGAGGTAGCAGGATCAATGCCTCCTAAAGTCCATCACTGGGGATTCATTTATATGTAAACCATGGCCCATATCACTCAGCAGCATGAGCTAGTGTAATTAGTGCTGTCAATAAAATGACACGGAGGGTGGGAATGTATATGTGTACTAGGTGAGTGTAGCATTTACATGCAGGCATATGTACAGTACTATCAGTAGTAGTAGTAGTTTATTACAGGGTTGGACTTTGCTGTGTTCTTTGCAGTCGTATGTGTGTTTATTGTCAAGGGTGGGAATGGGAAGCTTGAACGGATTGTTTACCGTCATCAAGTTACCCAAGTTGCCCAACCCTTGAGGGACAGCCACTGTGTGTTTGTTTGTGCGTATATGTGTGTGTTTATGGGCGTGTGAAAGAGAAAGAGGAAGGGAGGTAGCACTGTGCAGGCCCTGCAGACACGTAAATGCATGATCCAAAGATCATTTCAAGGTTGCTTTGATAGTAGGCAAAGGGCAACGATGTGAAAAAACGCCAGGCCAAAAGATATAGACATGTGTACACACCCCCTTACACATTACACACACACACACACACACACACAGCATGTCTACTCTACCATCTCTGGAATATGTCCATGAATATTCATAACTCTCCTCACACTGTAGTTCGAGTGATAGTGCACTTTTGCCTAGAAAGCATCGTGTGTATGTGTGTGTGTGTGTGTGTGTGTGTGTGGGGGGTTCTCAGGGCTCAGAGATCAGGTCAAGGACTGCCAAGCTGCGAGCGAGAGCTCTCTCGGGGCCTTTCCTTGACAGACTTGCCACTTGTTTTTCTCTCCTGAGTGTGTGTGTGTGTGTGTGTGTGTGTGTAAACGTCTCCTTCAAACCAACGGTGTCTTCTCCTTTTTAAAGCTTAATAACTGGAGCGTGATGCATGATTTCACTGGTTTCATGTGACTGGTAGAGTTAATGATGGGATCTCCGAGAATTCACACCTCCTCTTCTAAAGATGCAACATTATGCAAATGTATGTGATTACCAGTTTGTTACATTACCTTGAAATGATGTACGTTATACCAACATCACAGCCACTTTATAATCAGAACGTCATGTTCACTTACTCTTAGTCTATTAATCAGTTATGTGCATTGAATATGTTGACCATAAAAACTTTCATGGTCTACAAACATGGGCTATGTCTATATGCATTCAATACCAAATGTGTAATTTCCTTGTTAATTTCCCTGTTTGACTAGTTTACTGATGTATTATGTATCATAAACAAAACACAAATTCATATTTAAGGGTATTTTTATGTCTTCAAACATTAAAGTCTGCCTTCTTGCAGGAAACTCTGCATTTTAATCTGCTATTTTTATATTTCTACTTTTCTCATGAATTAGTCACCCATTGTTTTACTCTTTTGACTTTCGTGTTTGTCTTGAATGATTTTTGATGGACACATTTTTCATTGGGGTATTACACCTTTCACCATGTAGTTATGGGACATGCCAACCTACATTTATTCATCGTTAATACACACAATGTATAAAATAATCTGTGGTAGAACAGGAATATCTTCAGAACTATTTTTTTCATACATATGCCAGCTCATCCTGTGCACATTTACAAAAGGATTATGCTGATTTATAATGCACTGAAAAATACAATAACCAAAAATTATAACCATTATGAAAATGGTATTTAGCACAAATACAAACATGCTATTGTTTTCTTATGTCACATCTTAAAATGATTAGACTTGTAAACATACAACACGCGGTATTTCTGCTAATCCATCTAAGATTACAAACCCAAGTCACACGCCTCGAATTTACAAAAGCCCTCAAGCATCTGCCATGGCTTGGCATGTGGGGATCGAAGGGTGTACTTATATTCGTGTGATTCTCGTGCACTATCGATCATCAGATGCTGGTGTAGGCGCGAGCGGATGCATCTGACACAGCAAGGGACATCGGCTCATTGAGCCAGGCTGCTCTGAATCACAACATCTGCTCGAGATGTAAATGTAAAATGACTCAGTATGAACGCCTCCCGGTACACTGTTTGAAAGCACTGCCGGACTCTCACCATCCCTCGCCACAGCTGTGATGGTAATGTTTACAGTATGATGAATGAATATACAATGACGAATGCACTGTTTACATGTGGGGTGACATGTATAGTCTACTTTCTATTAAATGTCTCTCAGACTGACTGTGAAACCATGCTGTTCAAGTGTCATCTGCAAAAGTATTTTACCAAGGCTTCAGATTTCTGTACATTTATTTTACTTGGCACATGATTCAGAAACTCTGAACACTGAGACTGCATTCAGAGCGGAACATAGAGTATCCTTGACCAAGGCCTACTGAGGTTTAAGGGACACATTTATCTTCTAACTAAACTAAAGAGAACATAGAGAGTAAAAGGGTGATTTATTTATACAGTTGTTTGCTGTCTCACTATCTAAGGAATAGTTTGACCTGTCTGAGAAATACATGTGTACTCTTTCTTGCAGAGGGTTAGATAAGAACATTGATGCCACTTCTATGTCTGTGTGTTAAATATAAAACTAAAGCCAGCAGCTGATTACCTTAGCGTAGTATAAAAACTGGAAACAGTTGGTCTGACTCTGTCCAAAGGTTAAAAAACAATCAAAATGTAAAGTGTTAATTAGTGAACTTTAGAGGGGCGGCAGATGTTTGTACTATTATGCTAAACTAAGCTAATCACCAGCTGGCTCTAACTTAATATTTAGCATATATACATGAGAGTGGTATCAATCTTCTCATCTTACTCTCAGCAAGAAAACAAATAAGTCTATTTCCCAAAATGTCAAACTGTTCCTTTAAAGAGCCATGCAGCCTGACAAGCAAATAAGTAGCTAATATGTATAGTGGAGCAAAACAAGATTTTTGTAATGGATTGGCATTATGAAGACCAAACATGATCCAGGTGCAAAGGGACAGAGGTAGGCTTTAATGTTTATTTCAAATTGTTGCATTCTTTTTGTAGACACAGAATTGTCGTCACAACGACCTGCTGTTACTATCACTATTTGGCCCCAGCTCACCGTGGAGGTGTGGTCATGTCTGCAGGCGTCAAGATGCCAGCTTGGCCCTGCAGAGCTTCTCTCCGAGCTCCTGGAACATTCTAGTGAAGGCACAGAAGAGGAGGAGGAGGAGGAGGAGGAGGCTTTAGTGTTCAGTTCGTCGCTACCTCATGGCATGTACATAAAAACACACATTCAAAGCAATGTAGTGAACGAGCGAGTCAGTGGGGTCAGCGGGACTACATTAAGGAGAGCGGGACAACCCTGGGAGTGGCAGTTGGACCTGGACAGTGTGTGTGTGTGTGTGTGTGTGTGTGTGTGTGAAGGGGAGACTAAGAAAGACTCTGGGTTCTTGCCAGTCACATCGGCTGCTAAATATGTCCTCTTTGGACATACACTGAACAGTGCTAAAAGGGGTTATTCCAGGACACCACTTCCCCTCCTCTGCCGCTCGCTCTGTCTCGATGTTTCTCTCTCTGTCCTTTCTCCCTCAGCGGTCGAATATAGAGCTCATTTTGTGTCTGTTTCTAGGTGCCAAGGTTGGGGGGGGGGTTGTGTGTATGTATGTGCCAGCTGAGGCTGCCGCTCCTGTCTCGACGGCTGCTTTATTTTGGCTCTAGTTGCCATAGCGACCCATTGGGACTTTCAGTGTATCTGAACCAGTGATGTAACCAGTGCTAATTAACACCAGCATCAGAGGTGTGCGTGTGTGTGTGTGTTTGCGTAGAATAGCACTGTATCTATGCAATGTGTAAATAGAATCCGCATTTTATTTAATGAATATTCTGAATGTATGTTTCAAATCACATTAACTCTGATGGTGAATGATAACATGAGATATATTTATGTTAAGGCTTAATGTTACAAAAGAGGTGGATTAACGTGACAAAGTTACAAAATTACAACATATATAAGCATTTATGTTTTGTCTCTGTTTTCTCGTAAAGCTCTTATCAGGTCACACTACTGACCTCCCACCTTTAGCCCAAATGTTTAGCCAGTGAGGAAAACACGTCCTTATCCCAGAACACGTCAGTAGTGGAAAGGCCAACAGTTACACAAGAACTGTATTCCAGTAAAGCTGCAACTTCCCTGCCAAGCATCACTGTGGGATATACTCACTGTGAGGGGCAGCTTTGGACAAATCAATAGAACATTACTCTGTAACATTACATTAGTTTCATGTTTTTATTAGTTTTTATTTACTTCGTGTTTATATGACATGTCCAGGAATAATACTTAAGCCGATGCTCTGGGCTACAGTGGCTCACAGTGTTAGCAGGTACAGAGTCAGTGTCTCCTACAAGGACGCTCCAACAAAAGACGTAGCTATTTTTGATACACTGCGTCCATTCACTTAGAGCTTCTTTATCAGTAAAATGAATGTGCGAGGTCCTTATTGTTGTAAACTCAGGTTGGCTCTAAGGTAAAAAATTCAGCCTTTTCATCAGCAGCAGCGGCCTTGCATCAGTCATAAGTTGTTCTCGCTGAGAACTGTGTTATTGTGTGTACAGTTTATATTTCTTTTTATAAGATGAATCATTGATTATTGTGTAAGAGATAAATACAGAAGTATTGTGCACGGAAGGTAATATCTATATACATGTGTTTAAGTATGTGTTTATTATAGCATATTTGTCCAAGTTCGTGCGCATTTTCAGCACACAGCAATATGAATGGCTGCTTGCCAGGTTTAAGTTTAACATACTTACGAAAAAAACCTGCAGACAAGCGTATTGTGAGTGACATTGTGTGTCAGGAGCTCATTAATAAAGCTATACTCTGGATTACTGCACTATCGTGTTACATAAAAACAGCATCTATCTATTGGAGTATCCTGATAGCACTTGCTGCCTACCATTAAGGTGAGTGCTGTTATCCTACACTTTTCAGCCACACTAGCGACATGGATCTAGGGATGGTAATGCCAATCTCTCTGTCAGTTGGCCGGGTCAACACTTTGGTCCAGACTGAAATATTTCAACGATTGGATGAACTTTGGTGCAAACCTTCATGGTCCCGAGAGGATGAATCCTATTAACTTTGGTTACTACCTGACTTTCTCTTTAGCTCCACCATGCGGTTCATGTTTTTTTTTTTTTGTATTATGTTTTGACAACTATTGGATGGATTCCCATGAATATTTAGACATTTATTTACCACTCAGAATAAATTGGCCCTGACTTAAATCTAGTGTCACCATCAGACCAAATTTTAATGTGTCCAATACTTTGGTTTATGACCAAATACCTGCAAACATGCTAAACTAAGATGGTTGCAATGGTAAACAATATAGCTGATAAACATCATCACAGAGTTACTAGCATGGCTATAGACTTTTAGTAATATCTATGATGGTGGTCATTGAAAATATTTTGTTGTATTAGTTTTGAATAAACTGTATGGACTAAAGATTGTATTACTTTTTTTAAAGTTACCTTTTAACTAATATCATGGGAAACAACCACTCAGAGGCTTGAAGTTTAGATTCTGTTTGTCCAAAATGATTTCATCCCCTTTCGAAAAATAGAAACATATTTACAATGGCTGCAGTATCATTAGAATTTACATTTCCTTGCACAGAAAATTAGAAAAGAGAGTTCAAACTATATTTTGAATTTAAGCTTCAACTGTTGCATATACCTCAATTAAATTTAAATCCTAAAAGATAACTGTAAAAGATGGCCACAAAAACAGGAAAAATGGGATTGATAACTTTGAATTGAATTCGGCTGAGCACCTCATTCAAAAATTCTGTTGCTAAACTTACACCTCAAGGCCATTTGAAGAAGTCAGAGCCACATTCCATTCACTTTTTCCTTGAATTAATCAAGATGAATGTTGCTGACAGCATAGGTGACAATCACAGTGAAAGAAACAGAACCATTCGAACTTTATTTTAGATTACAAGAGACGCCTCTCCAAGGGAAGCTGTCGACCCTGAAACAGAGTGCTGTTTTTTATCTACAATTTATGTTTTATTTTCGGTTGCGTAACCAGGGAAGTTCTGGATGTGACAACACCAGGAAATGTTTACTTCATTGGTACAGTATTCTTCCTTGACATCTTGATCCGGGGTTTAACACTCAGTATGTGTGTGTTTGTGTGTTCACATACCGTGCATATTTGTGTGTTTGTTAACCAAGGGTGTTGAAGCTCATCAAGATGGGGAAAAGCAGGATGTCAAATGCATCACAAGGTGACCATTGGACATAAAAGGAACAAGCTTTGAGTGAGCATGTGTAAATGTGTGCATGTGGGTGGGTCTTCTAACCCTCTCTCTTTATGAAAACAAAGCAGAGAGCTATCATACAGTATGATGACATGAAGATTGAATACACGCTCACAAGTAATAATACACACACTCAGGCTGTATCTGATATTCTAAAGACACCATGAAAGGATAAAGATTTGGTAATGAGTAGTTGTTTAATAAAATGGAATTTGTAATGGAAGATGAGAATTTGCTGCTGCAAACTGTTAAAAATGTCTTTCTTTCTTTCTTACAATTTTATAGGGGAAGTGACTGCACCCATTCTCTCTCTGGAAAACTCCACTTCATGTATTTATGGTCCAAATCATTGTCAGAGGATGATGGACGACACTCCATGGGTGTGAACTGAAAACTGCTTGTTGGCAAATGCTCAGAGGGGGGAAAGTCATAAAAACAACAATTGTATGACCTTAAAGAATATATAGAGTATTTTCGAAAGCACACAGGTATATCTGCAAGCTGAATATCCTTACATGTCTGGCTCCAAACATTTTGCGCATACCATTTGTTCTTAAGACCTTCAGAAAGTGCATTCATATAAGCAATTGTTTATTTCTAAAACCTTAAAGGAATTGTTAGATATTGTTGGAAAGTTATTTCCAACAATACAGTTATTTGTATTTTTGAAGTTAGTCTATTCTATGTTAAATATAGAGATAAAGCCAGCAGCCAGTTAGCTTAGCATGGCTCTGTCCTGTAAAACCACAACTTCTAGCTATCTGTTTGCCCCTTTTTTAAGTCTCTGTGCTAAGCTAAATTAACTTTCTCCTGGATGTTGCTTCATATTTTTCAATATATAAGAATGATATCAATCTTCTCATCGTACTAATCTAATTTCTTTAAATACAACATTAAAGACCAGAAAAAAGAAAATGTATCCCCCGGATAAATGATGTGCTGTTTATAATACGAATCCTTTACTGTGTATAGGTCAGGATGCATTATAAGTATTATGCATTTTTTGTTTCTACTCATGAGTATCTATTTGTTTTAAATGCATGCATACATACATATACACATGAGTACCCTAGTATCCTGAGTACTATTAGCCCCTGTGCTGACACAGGCTCTGGGGAAAACAGGAAATGGAGCATGGAGAGAGGTCAGCAGACCACTGACTGCCCAACCATGGAGCCCAAGTGTATATCACCAGTGTTTCTCCCTGAATTGTTATGTCCTACAGCAGCTGTGGAGACTCTATGATGAGCACTCATGCAAAGACATTTCCTGGAAACATTCATTAAAAGGTGCTTAGTTATATATATATATATATATATATATATATATATATATATATATATAAAGAGTGCGGCTCTACAATCTAAATAAGTATGTCTGAATTTAAATTGAAAGCTGCATATTCATTTTAAGGGAATAGCTCAACATTTCTGGAAATCGACTAACTTGCTTTCTTGCCGAGAGTTAAATGAGATGATCAGTACAACTCTCACGTCTGCACACTAATATGAAGCTTAGGTTTGCTTAGCTTAGCATAAAGGCGGGAACACATTCTGTCTCGTTTGTTTAATCAGTTCAAAAAATTTGTTTTGGATTTAGTTACTTTTGGACATAGCCAGGCTAGCTGTGTCCCCCCTGCTTCCAGTCTTTATGCTAAGGTAAGCTAAAGTAAGACTTGTACTGATCTTCTCTTCTAACTCCCTAGAAGAAAGTGAATACGTGAATTTCCCAAAATGTTGCACTATTCTTTCAAGTATGAAGCGACAGCCAGGAGGTGACTAACTTAGCATTGAGATGTAACTGCCTGTAAAACCACATCTTGTTGTTTTTACCTTTTTGAACTTTGGAGCAAGCCAGGCTAGCTGTTCCTAGACATAGACATAGACATAGTGCTCACTTAGCACTATTTGGACCATTTGGGTTTCTTTTTTAGGTTTAGAAATGTACCCAGAACGTACATTTATAGACATTGTAGCAAATGTCTTAATGAATAATAACTCAGTCTTAATGAAGAGCGATGGGGCGTTCTGGTTCGCAGCCTCAGTTTGTGACAAACAGTAGGCTTAAAAGACGGTGCGTTCCTTACATAAATATCTTCACTGTCTATTCAGAACTCTCACTAATGCTAATTAAGCACAGTGAGTCAGTGAGGCTCAGTAGAGAGGACATCAAACAAACACAAACCATGGCACGCTGTGAATGAATCATTCTGAACACTGACTGAATGCTGACTCATGTTAAAAGACAGAAGGGTTTTTGTGTGTGTGCGTGTGTGTGTTAGTCATTTTTAATTCACTCTATGAAAGCACAGCAATGGTGCTCTGGCAAAGGAAACAGCATGGTTTTAGCAGCTTCTGTTGATGCAGACAATGACTTGTTAGCTAATAAAGACAATACTAGAAGTACAAGTAGGCACTTTAATAGTTCTAGTAGGTGTTGCTGTTCTAATAGTAATAGTAGTCATTAAAGTAGTAGTATGGTTGCCACATGGCTCGTTTTAAATTGGACTATTCAATTTTCAGGTTTGCCCAGTAAATCTTAACAGGCATGTGTTTAGTTGCTTTTTAAAGGTGGTCACAGTTCCAAAATCTCAGACACAATCTCAAAGTTTAAGCTTTTGTTTTAAAGGATCAGTTCACCAAAATTACAGGGAAAAAATGTCCTACTTGCACAACCATATTTTGAACAAATAATTCTTGCATGTTTTTCTGTGTAGCAGATACAACTTGGCCTGGTCAGAGGAGCACAGTGTTGGTGATACAGGGCTGTAGTAACTCAGGAACGGAAAACAACAAGATACCTACAAGATAAAAAAGGGAAGGGAAGCAAGAATTCACATACAGTATGTACTGTGAGAGAAAGTAGTAGTGCTGGAAATTATTCACTGGTTCGGTACATTTTTTTTGTTATCTTAAGTCACTTTTATAATAACATAGGCAGAAAGCAATGTGATGGTGGAAAGTGAGTTGTTGACACGTATGTGTGTGTGTGTGTGTGTGTGTGTGTGTTTACACTAAGTCCTGTGCAGCACTCGTCCCATATACAGACTTGTTGATATTATGACGGACAGAGGAATTTTCTCCAGAATTTTCCCATTTTCCCTCAACACACACACACACACACACGCAAAGAGGCTACCCCTTCCTGTACAGTACGGATTCGGCACATGACCAAAATAAACTTTGGCTAGAAAACAGGATGGAGGGAAGACACTCAGGCTTGTCACCCTGCATTCTGTATGTGTGTGTGAGTGAAAGGGAGAAAGTAGTAGTCGGCCTGCCACACTACAGAGGAAGCTAAAGCAGGAAGTCTGAGCCAATTGTTTTTCTGGTTCGCTGAGTTCACCATAGCCTGTGTCTTCATAACAATGACCAACGACTGCTCTGCACCCGTGTGTTATTGGAAAAAGCTCTTGCGTGTGTCTGTGTGTGTGTGTGCACGCATGCATGTGTGTATGTTACTCAAGCATAGTCATGTAACATATTATATATAAGGAGATTACATGAACATGTTTAGATAGAACAGATGCTGCGAAAATCCCTGTTATCCCACTTTTGAAAAACGAACTAGGTGATCCATGTCCAATTGATTACTGTAAAAGGCATGTTGTTGATATATGGGTGTGTGTGTGTGTGTGTGTGTGTGTTTGAGCCTGATGAGGTCACTACATTGGAGCCAACCAGCGCCTGAATAAACATGTACGGCAAAAATATTTGTGTCTGCCTGCGAGTTCGATCTGGCTCGCTGTCAATCCAGTTGTGTTTGTCTTTTATTTCTTCTGTGTTTGGTGACGGTTGGAGATGAAAGAGAGGGAGGGTAAAGTTTATCAGAGAAATTTACCGGAGTCATCTTAAGTGGGGGGGGGGACAGATGTGAAGAAGATAGAGGAAATACAAGAAAAGAGGAGGAAAGGAGGAAGAAAGGGAATGTTCAAAGTTGGTGAAGACAACAGAGAGGAAAGAAAAAAGGGGAAAAGAGGGAAAACAACAAGCGGTGGGTGGAGAGGTGAGGTGAGGGTCACAGTGGTCGACAGTGGGTGACACAGGGGGAGGGCAAGAGCGCCTGACTGGGATATCACAGCGTTGTCACTGTGGCCTGGTTTCAGTCACCCACAGGTCAGTGACACATACATGCAAGTCAAGTCAACACACAGTCACCTCAACCCACACACACGCACACATGAACCCACAAGACAAATGCATGTGGATTGTCACATGCGGTCCTTAAACAGCAAACACTGCTAATCAAATGCAGGCCAAAAGTAAGTACACACACACAAAGTGCAAATAAATAGCAGACAGCACCAAAATAATCACATACATACACAGACACACACACACACACACACACACACACAGACAGAGTATATGTCAACATACGCACATGAGACAGAATATTCTACATTTAAAATGTTGCTCTTTAAGACTAACATTGAAGCAATATGTTTAATTCAATTGAAATTGGGTATTTTTGGTCAATATTCTTGCATAGAGTGAAATGTAGTCTTGTTTTTCCCAGATAGTTCAACTTGCTAAAAGAAGAGAAAAGCTTGTGGTAGAAGTTGACCAGGATCTTAGGTGGTAAGTGGGCCGCTCTTCATCCTCCTTAAGAAGTACACGTTTCTGTGCCTTCTTAACCAAACAGGAAGTGTTGAGCGACCAGGTAAAGTGTGTATAGGAGCTTCAAGTCCCCCTATGTGCAGAGTTCCCCCTGAGAATGGACTTTTCAGTAAAGCCGAAGACATCTTGTGTCCAGTGGTTACATTTTTTTAAATGATACATTTGTAGATCTCAACTGTTAACCACAAGAAGTTGTCTAAAAAAGGTAAATTTGAGTGCCTCCACTGCATCTACTAATGAAGGTCATGTGATACAGCTGAAAGCTCCTGAACAGCTTCTGAGAGGACCTTGTGGTGAGCCTGTCAACGTCAAGAATGAACTTTCAATCTCAAATTCTTGTATCATAGTTCAAAGGTAAACTAAAAGTAAAAATTAACAAACACCTCTTCATAACTGTTCACCACATTCAGTTAATTACAGCTGTTTGCCTGACAATAAAATTCTGGGTACTCCTTCTGAAATTATTCTATCCGTAAATACCAGTTTTTTATTTTAGTTGCTACGGCTACACTATTAATTTCAGGGGGTAATTGTTATTTGAGGGCTCTAGTTATTAATTTGATGCGCAAATTGTCAAACAAATGCCCCAGATACCAGACTGTAACAATCTGTGCTCACTGAACATACAATAGGTGTGTTTGCGTGTGTGTGTAGGGATACTTACACACACCACCTCACTCGTGTGTTTGAATATGTATGTTGCTAAACAGTCAGGCCCATGCAGCATTTGAACTTGATTTTCTCTGCAATGGAAATCCAAAATCCATACAAAGAAGCTCCACGTAGCTGGAACCTGAACGCACCGCCAGGAAGCAGCCAGAGGTGTGTGTGGGTTTATGTGTCAAAGTGCATGAATAGGTTTTCTGCGTGTTTAAGAAGTGCATGGGTGTGTGTGTCTCAATATCCCACTTCCCCTCTGCTTGTTTATCATTTGGGTGCCAGGAAGTAAACACAGAAGGAAAGTAAACATGTACTGCACATGCTCAGTAGCGATTTCTGTCACTTCCGGGACACCGGGATGCAACAAAGAGTAGCAGAGCACAAATACTCGGAGACACCAACATGTAAAGCTGTCATCACCTGTCATGTAAATACTGCCATGGTCACATTTGAAAGACTTGAATGGAAGCGCCCTCTGACTCGTCTCTTTATCTGTATCACTTCCTTTGGGACTGCATTACGAGGCCGAAAGCCTACCCATCACATATATAATGTCTTTCTGGTCACTTGATGATGGTGCAAATGGAGTATCTTTTATTCTTCCTGTCTTTCACTCAGTTGCTCACTCAGTCTCAGTTGCTCTGCTCTTTCTGATGGATGACTCTCAGTCATCGTCTGCAGAGACCAGTATACAGTCTGGGCAATTAATGGCCGCTGGGAGTGCAGCAACAGAGCCTTGGAATCAATATATCAGACTAATAGAAGATGCTGAGAAAGAAACACTCCCCCTGTGTTGGTGCTTGAAAGTGTGTAAATGTTTGTTTGTGCATGCCTCTCTGTTTTGTGTCAATAACCACATGTCTTTGTGTATTTATGTGGCTATCAGTATCAGTGAATATCTGTGTTTTTGTTTGCTTATTACAGGTCGGGACTCTGTTGATACAGACAATTCAAAAGCCTTGATTTCTCCTAATGCCCACTTTCCCTCGTCAGCGTCTTGCAGGCAGCAACGGCAAATCATTACCTGTTTGTTTTTCTGCCTTCTCTCCCTCTATTCCTTCTATTCAGTCTATCAAAAGTGCTGCTGTGGCAGTATGCATGATTAATTGTTAAAGAGAAAGTGCTAAGTGGAAAGTCTTTGCAGCAACAGACACAGTTAGGTTACACTGACTGATGGAGAAGAGAAAACATGCGAGAAGGTGCTAAAGTCTGTGTTGCTCATTAATAAACTTGGGAGACGATGCTGGGGCTGGATATTGGGAAAGGATTTGAGATTTACTGCTTAAACATGTAGTAGAAAGATAATAATAGAAAGAACTCACTTTTTATAATCTCATGCATTTTAGGTAAAAAAAACACAACTTCAGCTTGAGAATAACAAAACGATCCACAACTTTAAATCAATTTTGCTTGGATGAAGCACTAACTCCTTGAGGAGCAGGTCTTTTTACTCTTTCATGAGTATTGATAGACCTGAGCATAAAAAACAACCTCACAAACACCCCAGGCTAAAAGAAAAAGAGGTTATGTGAGTTAAATAATCCAAAATTGATGTATTAATCATTAAAAAAACACTGACTCACACAAAATGACTCAAAGCACACAAACCAGTTAGTTTTCAGAGAATCATAGGCAGTCTGCAGTTGTTTTACACAACTTTTTCATGAAGTACACTCATGAAGTGAGTCAGTTAGGTTGCTTATTGATTATTCTCATTACATCCTCAGCCACCATTTCAGTTTTCCCTCTCCATGGAAGCTCCTTTGCCTCTCTCACTGGCAGCCAAACCCCTGAAGAGTATTATTGTCTCATTAAGAGCTGATATATGTAGGTAGCACTCAGGATCTCACTCTTGAAGCGTGTTGTCCAGTATGGCTAAGGAACAGGCTTGTTACTTGGAGGGCCTGTTGCCCAGGCCCTGTAGGCTGGATAATCTGTTTGAAGGTAGCTGTTGTGCAGGAGCTCACCACAGGGAAGGCAGCAGTGGGGGTTGATATCCCATTGAGTTGTCTTGAATGTCCTGCAGTTGCCTGAGGCAGCATTGGCTGCAGAGCCAGATCTGGGTTGCCAGATGCTGCGGTGTTTGAGGTTTGTCATAGCCATTGCAGTTTTGCCTGTATGCTACTGTGCTGCTATCTGTCCGTTGACTTTGACCCAGCTACTACGTGGATGTTGGTGCCATCTGCTAGGGTTTGCTAATGTTTTTGCAAGTTTTGTTTTCCTATTGTGTGATCTTACCTTGTTTTTGTAGTGTTCCCACCAGATCAACATGGTGGTGTACTGTTGCCGTCCCTTTCCCTTTCACTGCATGCGGTTGGCGTGATGTGGTAACTGTGTGCACTTTAAACGCGGTCGCGATTGTGGTTATGTTGTGTTTAGGTGACGAAGTCCGAGTGTATGTGGTGGTGTCCAGGCATCTTGGTAGCACTGAGGTAACCCCCTACAACCCAAATATCTACTATTAGATGGATTGCCATAAAATGTTGTAAAGATATTAATGGCCCCCAGACGATAAATCCTACTGAGTTTGGTGACTCCCCAGTCTTTCCTACAATGCCTTGATGCTATGGGTTGGGTTATGATTGAAATGTGAGAATGCACAAAAATGTGGGGAGCAACAGATGTCGGGTTTATTTTGCAAGCGAAATAGCAACACAGCAGCTTGAAACACAATTTGAAATACCAGGTGTAAAAGCGCCCATCGACTAAGTTTATTAGGACACCATCTGGATCACATGTTAATGCAGGGTGCAGACGAGGCCAAAGAGAAACGAAGCAAGACTGAAAATCACCAATGATTAGTCAGTTAATGGATTAGTCAATTAACAGAAAATGAGCTGGAAATTAACAGAGAATTGCTCGTGAACCATTCTGACAGTAATCAATCATTCTTTAATCAATGACATTTAAGTGATGTATTAAGCAGAAATTAGCTTGTCTCCGTTTCTTATATATCAGAGGATTTTCTGCTTTTCTTTATTTTAAACAATTGTAAATTTAATATATTTTAGTTTTGGCTGTCACCCTGAGCTGTGGAAAATGCGGATGGACCATTTTTTTTCTGACATTTAATCTATAAATTTGAAAATTAATTGGCAATCATAAAACCCAAGACATGGCAGATCTACCCTATCTATATATGGTCACTTGCTATTACATGACTGACTTACCAGTTTGACATAAAGACCATAAGATGCTGTTCAAAGGTTCTGAAGTTTCTGAGTTAAGACAATTTTTTCACACAGAAAAGTAATCGCTAGTGATAATAACAAGTTTCAGGGTTAAATCACACATAGTGCATGTTCCTGTCAGAGAAACACAATGGGACAGCGTGAATGTTTTTGCATACAGATCATTGATCAGTTTAGATCCATACCTCCATATCTCTTAAGACCACATCGCCTCACATTTATCCAAAGTGGGAGAATGTTGAGAAAGGAAAGCACCACCTTTTCCCCATCAGTCTGCCTAATGTAATCAGCCTCTGTCAAAGATTTCCTCCATTGTGTTCTGCCTTGTGCTTAACATACAATGGAAAAAACTATGGATATTTCAACCAACCTTCCGCTCAGTGGGGACTATCTCATGCACAATAAATTTCACAAGGTTTCCTATTTTCTGGAGGGTATGCATCTGTACTGTGAGACAGCTGGATTACTATAACATACTGTATGGGATAAATAGGTATTTTCCCTGGAATAGCATTCTCTGGAGGATTTAGAAATATTATTTCTCAGCCTGGGAGGCTCGGAACCAGGGAAAGATACTTCACAAAGAATTAATGCAAATTGGTTACACTTCAATCTTAGCATGAAGCTATAATGAGTTATATTATGTTAAATGGCACATTAGAGGATACTATGATGAGCTTAAATGATGTTATTGTGTGTTTTTTAGTACCATCTTAGGGCTTTATTTGACGACAAGGCTCCAGAAAGTCAATGCACCCAACCGTTGGCCTCTGAGAAATTGTTTTTAACATTTGGGATTGCGTACTGATTAAACAATCGAGATATAACATATTAAAGCTTTATGCACTGTTTTTTAGAGGCTCTGACAGGTATATTTTTAAACTGTGGGTGGAGCCAAGCTAACTGTTTCCCCATGTTTCTAACTTTATGCTAAGCTAAGCTAATCATTGTCCTCTCTGCAAGAAATTAAATTTTTTTTTTTCAAAATGTCAAACTACTGCTACATATGTCTCAGAAGTGGGGAGTGTGTACTATGATAAGACATTATCGTTCACAGAAAGGGTTTGTCAGGGTGAAACAAATCAAGGCTTGGTTAGCTTGACCAACAATGAAAAGGAAAATAATCTAGCAGTATTGGACACCCTGTTAGATGAACAAGTCGTTTGAAGGCGCTTTAAGTAACCAGACATATTGACATATTGGTAAAGTGTGCTGTAGCTGGTTAATGGATTGATGAAGCCTACCTGTTGATGATTTTTTCTGTCCGTTTTCCCCTTCACTTCTCTGACTGAAAACAAAGATTGAATGGCTAAGAAGAAAAAAAAAAGACAGAAATGAGTGATGAAGGAGATGAAAAGGTACAAGGGAAATCACTCCTGGTCCCCACATCGCTGACGTTTATAACTGTGTGAGAAGCTTTTTGGCCTCTTGTCCTCAGATGTCACATGCTGTAGCTGTTTCTGTGCACTCACACACTGCAGACAATAATAATGCCTCGCTGTTGTGATAGAGACATGCCAATGCACTTGTGGGGTCAAACATCACTAGCACGAGCCATTTTTCTCCAGTTATACGTTGTGTGTGTGTGTGTGTGTGTGTGTATGTGTATGTGTGTGTGTGTGTGTGTAAACCTTATAGCCTGTGTTTATGTGCATTTAGTCTTCTAACACTGCATGTTCATGTGTTTTTGTTTGTGTGTACAAGTGGGAGCCTATGATTACATGCTCATACGTGTATTTAGGTGCACACAGCAATATTAGTGTGAGTTCTATAGGGTCAATGTGTGTGTGTGTGTGTGTGTGTGTGTGTGTGTGTATATGTGTGTGTGTGTGTGCCCATGTGTGCATCAACAGGTATATTCTGGTGACAGGGATCAATAGTGCATTAGGCCCCATCACAGCTGCTTGCCCTGGGGACAGACGGGCAGGGAGAGACAGAAGGCTGATATTGCTCTCCTATAGGCCTGTCTCCGCACAGGCAGAGATTCAGGGAGGAGACAGAAAGAAAGAAGCTGTCAGAGAGAAAGACAGGTGGGGAAAGAGAGAGCGAGAGATGTATTGATCAGGAAAGAGTAAGAGAGAAAGAGAGATAAAGCAAGGGGGAAAAGGGAAAACAAGCAAAGAGGGGGATGGAGAAATATAGAAAACTGGAGATAAAAAGAAATAAGGCAATGAGTGAAAGACAGAAAAGGGAGCAAAAGGGACAGGTTGTAGGAGGAGGGGTTTGAAGGGAGATATGAGGCAATGAAACGAGGGAGAGAAGACTGCTGGGCTCTCAAGCGGAGAACTGGAGCAGATGAGAAATTTCATTTCTGATAGAGCAGGCGACTGTACATCAGGCCTTCATTGCCTCATCCCAGCTTTTAATAGACATGTTTCATTTCTGACAGACGAGAGATCTTTAACAGAGGCATGGATATGAGCCTTTCGCGCTAGCTTTTTCACACTTACTCTTAGCATATTTTCAGAAATGTTATTAATACGAACTGTCCCTGTCAAATAAAATCATACTAATAATAATTAAACATCTGTCGCCTTCACACACCTCTCCACACCTAGCGCACACCACCTCTGGTGTGACAGTGCTCGTACACACACACACACACACACACACATGCACACGCAATACAGATGCACAGAGAGACGTTCACACTCAAGCCGCACTCTCCCTAAGACGATACATCAACTTTATGGAGCGGACAGTGACAGAAATGAGAGCATATGTCAAATCGAGCTGAGTGTGCCAGCGGTGCAGGGGCCAGCTGTTTGGCTGGGGAATTATCTAGGTTAAGATGTTTAGCCCCATTTTCCCCTCTGAGTCCCGCTCTAAAGGGACCCATGATGGCTCTTTTCCTTTTTGCCCCAAACGTCTGTTACAGACATGAGCTGCGTTAACATGGACCCTAAAATTCCACTAATAATCGTAATTATAGCCCAGTCAAAATTTAAAGATTTAAGGATTGTTGAACGCATCAGTGGTTAAAAGCCTTGAAACAGTAAGTGTTGAAAAAGATGAATGAAGCTGAAAATAAAAACCCCAACAAAACTTATTTTTCTTCTGTTAGACACTTCACAGCGGGTGGAACCACTTTGAGCATGACAAAAAAAGTTAATTCTGATTACATCCTTTGGTGAACGCACATCTTATCTCATCCCTATATTTAGCGTCTAAGTAAACAGTTAAGTTGGAATCTCTAATCAGAATGATTTCAATCAGGTTGAAGAAATATTGTCCCCGTTACCGCAACGACTGTCAGCATCACGTTCCCATGCTGAAGCTCCAGCCACCAAATTAGGAGATGTCTTGAGATTGTGATAAAGGAAATAATGGCCTGCAATGGTCATGTTTCCTTCTGTTGGTGGTTGGTGTGGGATTGTCAGAATGCTGCACAAAAAAAGCAAATGTGCAGCTTTTAATTCTTTATTTTAACGGTTGCAATGTTACAAGTTGTGCATGCATGGATAGCTACTGCACATATGACAGTAGGCCTCAGAAGTGGAGAGGGTGTGTGTGGAAGGGTGGGACAGAGACTGTCGCTGTAGGGACTATGGGGAACTTTCTAAGGGCATTTCCAGTGTGCTGTAAAGAGCAGCACCATCTGTGACTGGCTCTCTAATGAGCAGCTTAATGGGCTTGGAACCATGTGGCTTTCCTTATATAGTGTATTTCACACACACACACACACACACAGATGTTGTCACCCACACTGGTACGGCCAACATCAGCTTCTATGTGCGTCAAATGTGCATATTTCTCCCACTGTCACACTCTTTCTGTCTCATGCTTTCTCTCTCCTCTCTTACACACACACACACACACACCCCCACACACACACACACACACAAGCAGATGTTGCCAGCCCCGGGGTGCAGGCGTCATCAGCATGATACCTTGGTAATAGTTTTATAGGACCTGAGCGCTATGGATTTTTATTGAAATGTAAATGCTTCACCATGTTGCATGCTTTGCATAAAACTGCATATTAGGTAAATACTGATTCCTATTTCTGGAGTATTGTCTGTTTATTAATTTCCAAAATAGACTAGTAGAATATTAGAGAATGTCCTTCTAAACTGAAATCCTGGAAATACAAAACAAACAAACGTGCATCTGTCACAGTAGCCATTTTAGTTTTGTATAAGTTGACAGTTCCCAGCCATTATCAGACATACATCAGAGAAATTCCTGTAGGTGAAGCAGTAATTTATGCACGAATAGCAGCAGGGAAGTGAAACAATGGTGATAAATAGCAGCTCAAAGGAAAACTGAGTGATATTAAGTGGCTGTAATAACCCCAATGTACTGGAAGAAAAAGCAGAAGAAGAAGACATAAAAAAAGAAAAGGAATGAGATCCCTGATTGGAAGAAAGGGCATTGTACCTCGTTTACACTGTTAAATAAAATAAAAAAAGAAATTAGATTCTTGAGGCTAAATAATGGTGAAAAATGTAATTTCACAGTCTTTGATGTTTGAGGGAATGATTGTTCTGCACACCCTTTAATTTTTTGTAATTAAGCTTACATTAACAACTGTTCATCTGAATTCAATTACATTTAATACTAATTTATTTATGCCTGTAAGGGTAATTGTATGCCATATCAATAGATACACACACAACAGATACAAAAAGAAAGAAAAAACAGTTAATCACAGAATAAAAAAATAATTGGTAATAAATACAATTATAAATTAATATAATATCGTAAAAAAAAATTAACACACAAAGTAAGACATTAACATTTTTATTGCATTCTATTTTATTGTTTTCTTATTAGATTGACAGAAAATAGCATGGTGTTAGCATGTCTCCAGTGGAGAAATGCATGCAGGCATCTTGCTCTCATTCTTTGGCCCCTCGCTGTTTGTAATTCATCAGCTGAATAAATTAACATACTACATCACTCTGTTAGGGTAGTGAATCTGGCTAATTACTTCTTTCCCATTGTTTCTGTAATGAATTCTGTTTATTAGCATCTCCAAAGTAGCTCCGTGCTGTCACATGACACTGTGTAAAACCATTTAATGAACCGGTAGCCACAATTAGCGCTGGGTCAGTTAAACTCCTCACTACGGGCTGCCATTAGTAGAGTCAAATTTGTTTCATTAATGGTGTGATTTGTTTTTCTCCTCTAGTTTGGTGTTCCTTTCATTTGACTGTAGCAATGAAGAAGAAAAGTGAGAGAGTGGGGGGGGGGAGGGCGTCATGCCACAGAGGAAATAATAGTTCACATTCACCCTTTATCTTTCGTATCTTTTTTCTCTAATTTGCATCGTGGTACAGTCATCAGTTCTTGAAACGAAGAATTTTAAGAATTGATTACTGTAACACGCAAAGTAATCCTCCCTCTTTTCCCCCTCTTTTTCCTGTCGCCCACATTTTTCATTCAATTCTCATTGCTTTTATTCCTTTTAATGATTTTTATTGCTTTATTGTAATCTATGTCTCCCTGCTGAATTGTATTAGATTAGTTGCTGAGATAACCCAATCTTCCCAAGGGGGTCATTACTGTTTCATCGTATCATCTTTAACCTCTGCACTTCCTTCTTTGTGGCTCTTTCTCTTTCTCTTTAACCCACCTTCCCTCGACCCTTTTCGCCCATTATTTTTGCCGTTGCATCCAACATGTGCTGCTTTGTTAAACTAACATGCTGGCGACCCAGCTGGGACGTATCAGCCCATGTACATAGCTCACAGAGTTTAATGAGATGCTTTTTTTTCTCGACATGTTCTTGGTACGCGATCCCCCAAAGTCCCCAGCTCATGAACAAGACAGGAGACAAAAAGGCCCATGCAACCACAAATGGCAAAGACATACCAAGGAAGAAGGGGGAGAGGAAGAAGGGGGGGGGGGTCCAGAGGGAAACAGGGTTCATGTGATGTCTGCGATGAAGGCATTATAAGGATGTATGTGTGTTTGTGTGCGTGGGACACATGAGCGGGGCCCCCGACTCGTCTCTGGGGCCTCGTGTACATTATTTGGTCCCCCTTTGCACTTTTCCAACTGCAATATTTTAAACACACACAGGGCGCTCGGGGGGGGGGGGGATGAGGCATTATTGTGGCTGTCACATCGAACAGATTAACAAGAGCGATAGGGACCGTAACATTAAAGGACCTCCGCTTGACTTTGGAGGTATGTGTGTGTGCGTGTGTGTGCGTGTGTGTGTGTGTGTGTGCGTGTGTGTGTGTGTGAGTGTGTGTGCGCGCGTGTGAGTGTGTGTGTGCAAATAAAGCCTCATGAAGGCAACACTGCAAGTTGCATCAGAGTTGCTTCGTTCACCCATGCCAAGAGATTCCACGGCTCAGGCTATGGGGGGATCTGTTTGCATCAGCATTTACGCGTCTTGCCTCAACACGCTGTACAGACGGAGCAATGCAAGCACTGCGCAATGCAAGCACTGCGCAATGCACAGCGTAAACACAAACACACGCCGGTCTATGCGGAGAGAAAAACAATGCGTCAATAGACTGCAATTCGACATACAGAGAAGAAGACAGGACGATTTAGTTTTTTGAAAGGGTGATGAAATCTGCAGTTTTCTCCCAAAGCGCACGTAACTACTTTAATGCAAATGTAATCAAATGGGTGTGAAGAGCACCCATTTGCTGTCACCACCTGCACACGCTCACTACAGAAGAGAAAAAGAGTAACACTGAATCCCATCGAGGTTTTGCAGTTCTCTCCAGGTTCTCCTGAAGTTGTAGCGGCTGTGCCTTATAAAAAATAAATTACAACAAGGTATTTCAACTATACAAGAACATTAGAAAAACAGATGAATGGTGGATATATGCAAAACATATAGATTGTTTCAGGCTCTGGTAGTCTTCAGTGCACAGGCAGAGAAAACAGGTCATACTTTCATGCATTCATTAATCAAGGTTTACACTGGTATTAGCCTGGCCCCTGCTTTTACCATCTTTAAATGCATGCTGATGATTTGTAAATGAACAGATGCAGATCAGAGATTGTTTAACCTTTGAGAGCTCCACGTGTTTGTCATTGTGATGTTGATGTCATTGTGAAGTATGCAGCATACCAACTGCAGGAGAGTGAGAATATGAGAACGGGACTGTGTCTGAAATTAAAACATTTTGAGGATTGTACGTTTAGATGTAGCCTATATGCTGTGAAATTAAAGTCACAGTGAAATTAAAGTTATCAACCATAACGTGACATATGTCCCAGGTAAATAGACCCTGTGGGCAGGGAATTATAGTTCTATAGTTTTGTCTACACACACACACATTTCTTATATTTTTTTATATCCTTGCCCCTAAATTCTCTGGCTCAATAAAACATTTCTTATTCTCAGTTGGTTGCTTCATTTAAATGCATATACTATCATACTTGATATAAAACAGATGAATAATTAAATTATACATTTACAACATTTAGGCCTAAATCAGTTACAATTCCCATGGAAGCAGAGTCACTGCACTAAGCCTGGTTGTAACATCTGAGATCTTCATCGAGGACCTTCTTTATAATCACATGTGTGTAGTAATATGAAGAGTAATGCAGTCACGCCCATTGATTCAATTGTTCCACTGTTAATTCTCCATTTAAAGATAGAGTTTCTGCCTACCGCCGAATATGTGATGCTGCCATTAAAACCTGCCGACCTTATGAAGATATTGTTAGAGAGGCTGTCAGTGGAGAGTGTTAGGTTTAGGGTTACACTGTTGGGTTATAGTGTGGCATTATGTTTTCAGCAAATGAACATGTGGCAACACGTTCCTTCTGTCACCTCATATAGGTAGTTAGGCATCGAATTGAATAATTCATTTTGTTTTGTTTTGTTTTGTGTGCAGTTCAGTTCAAACATTATGGGTAGGAGAAGGCTGTGAACAGTTAAAGTGACTGTATCAAGCGAAGCATGTACAGGAGGAATGTATAATTTTGTTGGTTTTACCCTGTGTCTCAATGTAAAGCACATACTGTACTCTAACTTTCTGGGTCAGTTTTTCCACCCCTACCCACCCCCACTTTTTCCACCATTTAATTTTAAATTGCTGCAGATAACTGGGCAAACACGGATATGAGTTTGAAAGCCAAAATACATTAACAGTAATCATTGGGGTTACAGTAAAACAACAGACATAGACGGTGAGACGGCTATTATAACACACTCTGTAGTTATATCATGAGTCCCTGTGTGTGTTCGCAGCTCTCCTGGGACTGACTTTAATCAATGCCAATCACAAACAAATTAGCCTCGCCTTAACGCACCACTTCTCTCCTTCTTCGCTGACTACACAGGTTTCTTCCTCCCAGCCATGCACATCAGAGACACCCCACATGGAAACCTTTCATAACTCCACCTTGGAGATGTATACATACAGTGTGTGCGAGTAAACGGTGAAGACATGATTGCAAAAAGAATGTGGAAATTAAATTGTGTAATACAAGGAACGCATTCAGGAAGGGTTTACGGCATAGAAAGCATATAAAATACGTAGAGGGGACATGTGCCATGAAAAGCACAGAAAGCATAGAACCATAAAAGATCAATAGGAATATTTCCATGTGCACTTAAAATCTGTGAATTTGTGAAAACTGTGCATATTTTCTGAAAACCATTCAACTCATCTCAGGAAGAATTTACAATATTTGGTGCTGTATTATATTTTGAATAAAATAATCTGAAACGTGCCTATTACTGTATCCTCCAACGAAACTAATCTATTCTGTTTGTACACGGTTCCACTTCTGAGGTTGATGCCAGAATACAAATGCAAAGCTAACAGCGATTTGTATGGGAGGCTCTTTGCAGGAGGTGTTTAAACAGTTAAGAACAGGGATTACGCTAGTTTACAGTAGCTTATGCTAACACCAGAGAAGAAGCTAATTGCAGGGAGGTGTCAATGTGCTATATGTTTGTGTGTATGCCCGTGTGTGTGTGTGTGTGAACATTCATCCAAGAGTGGGACTACAACCACAGAGCATGCTGAGGGACAGAATGTACTGTATGGCACTTTCTCTGTCTCTCTTAATCTGTGTGTGTGTGTGTGTGTGTGTGTGTGTGTGTGTGTAGTGAATATGAACCAATAAACCAACAAACACACCTCAGCATGTGCAAATAACTGGTGTGAGCAATAAGGGTGGGACTGCCACAGCCACACACACACACACACACACACATACATATGTAAATCAACGTGCAAGGCGGCACACCCACCTACAAATTGTAAACACACAACAAATGCCACACACACACACAAACCTCACATTTTCATCATATGTTGACACATGCAGACACCCAATCTTTCATCCTTTCAAGTCCTACTGTAAAAATCATGCAACATCTTCCTGACAGCGTATATGGGTGTGATATTGGACCCATTGATTTGAGTTTACTGGGTTGTATTTGTGCATGGGTGGCCACCTGCAATCGTTTTTTCTTGTCGGCGGCAGCAGATTTATAGCGAGCCCCAAACACCGATCAATAGTTGGCGAGTGGCGAAGCGAAATCAGGAAGGAGTGCTTTTGTCACTATCCATTGCAGTATTTAAGTGGGGTGGAGGTGTGTGCGGACACGTAAAGAAGAATTTTAACATACCCAGCATATGTGCCTGTATTACCATGTGTCCACATGCGTACAGTATATACATAGTGCTTGCACACGATGTGGACCAGCAAGAATGTGTACATGTGTATACATCAAGATTTCTTTCTAAAGAGACACTCCCACTAAAAATGTCTGAAAAGGACTAAACGGTCCAAGTTGATATGCAGTCTTGTTGACAAAACACTTATCAAGGCCAGATTTGATTCAGTGTTTTATCTTCTCCTTGGATTCAGTATTTTCCAGTTGTTTCATTAAAAAGCATATAATTACTACGATTAACCCCTGAAACAACTGCTAAATACACAGAGGATAAACACTCCACTTCACAGGAGTCACTTTCACCTTCACTACCACTGATGCTGTAGTCGAATCTCGTTAAGACTCAGTGACTGCACTGTTCACACATGCAAACACACAGAGCCACACACTTTAGTTGAATCCATTATCAGTGTTGCTCTTTATCCTGTCGACACCATCGTTTATAGTTCAAATAATGACAAACGTGTTTATCTCCATCTCCATTATTTGATCATCTGTATGTTATTCTTTACATAAAAAAAGGAGAGAAGCATAAGAAGGGGGTTGAGGGAAAGAAACCGTTGAAATAATTGGAAAGTTGTACAAAAAAAGACAGAAAGCAGGATGGAGAAGAAGAGGAAGATGAGAAAACAGAGGGCAGGATGATGAACAACGGCAAAAGAAAAACACAGGGGCAGGCAGGAAGTGAAAGGAGTGGATAAACGGGTGAGGAAGACAAAGAGAAAGAGGGAGAGAGTCCCTGGGGCTTGTATCTCCGCATTAAATGGTGAGAACTGAGCTCGCTCCCATCGCTCCGTGGCGACCAATCAGTCTTAGTGTGTCTGCAGGGGGGCGGCTAACCGGTTCACACCAGGCTGACATAAACTCTGTGCCCTCACCCAGCCGGCGGACCACCCTGACAACGCACACACACGTTCATATGCACACACACTGGGAGGTAAAGCTCTAGAGGAAAAAGATGGAGAGACGTAATTGCATTAATGGATTCAAACTAAGGCACCTATATTCAAGCATAAATGAAGAGATGTTAATTTCAACATACACACATACACACACACTTCACTACATATCGTATTCTTGGCCCGTCGTCTGCCCTTCCTCTCCCCCCTGACACAGTGAGCTTCAACCGGAAGCTCAGCTCCCGTTCTGGAGAAAGAGGAGCTTTTGTCTCCAGAACACAGAGGCCTCTGTCTCTAAGCTGTGTGCTGTGTGTGTGTGTGTGTGTGTGTGTGTGAGAGAGAGAGAAAGAGTTTGTGCAGTGGGGTAACAAGTGCAGATAAAAGTTAAAAGTAATTGAAAGAGAAGAAAAGGGAGGGACAGAAGAGGAAGAGAAAAAAAAAACATGAGAAAAACTAAACAGGATCTTTGTCAGACGTTATTTGGAAAGGATTTTAAAAGATGCTGTCAGACGAAAACAAAATGCAAATAAGAGCCGCTGCTTTCTTGGCAGCGGCGGGGTGACATCACCGTGTGTGAGCGCAATATAAAGTTGCACTTTACTTTTCAGACCGTGTTTTACTGACTGGAGAAAAGGAGGCTTGTCTAGACGCAGAAGCCGCTAACGTGGCGCATGACTGTCTCGCTACTGTGAGGCTGAACAAGTGGTGTCTTTCTTGCTGACAGGTCTCAGTGGGAGAAAAGGGGAGGACAGTTTTGTCACAGTGCTTTAGAGGTGAGAGTGAGCTGTACGAGGAGAGAGAACTTTTTAAGGATCTGGTTAATTTAATGTTGAAAGGTGCTAATTACTCTTCTTATTTACCCACCTTATGAGCCATGACTTTGTAGGATTGAAGGTCAAAGTATGTGTCTCACCCCTGGGGTCAATTAAAGTTCAGTCCACTCAAGTCCATGCAAAGTCGATTTACATAGTCGTGGTGGAGAGTTTTTCTCACAGATGGTCTAGACAAACATTAAAATACCAACAGATTCAGAGCTTTTAATAAAAACTCACCCATTAAATCAAAGTTTTTCTAGTCTTTTGGCATTTTGTTGTGATTGCAAACTTATAAAAGGCAATCTCAACGAAATCTTTCAACATTTCAATGCCATTTAAAATGTGTTCATATGAGTATGGTCAAGGCCTTAAGGCAGAAGACAAACGGTAAAGGAAGTGTTCAAAAACCTGGAAAACTGGAAGAATAGTCACCATGCTACAAAGAAAACCACTTGAGAGATGACTCAACCACGCAGCCTCCATCAGCCTCATTGATCTCCGACTGTGCTGGAGGCTCAGCAGCCAAAAAAAAGTTCACTGTCATCACCTCCGTCTGGTTTCAAGACTTGAACTTTCACCTTGTTGCTTAACTCCACCAGACTCCTCTGAGCAGCGGATAATGTGTTGTAATGTCTGTTATTTCCCGCCCTCCGTCTGTCCCTCTCTGCTAACCAACATATTATACCATTGCTTGTATATAACACACAAGCAATCTTTGACCTCCTTAACACGTTGGTAAGGACGTCTAGGCCTCTTGAAGTAAAATATAGTCTTGTCTTGTATGTAATAAGTCATGTGGCGTGAACTCTGACCCAGAATGAAAGTCAAGGGAAGACCATACAACTCACACATGGATGTGATTCATTGACACAGCTGAAAAAGTATATATATTGTGTCTGCCACACATTCATTTAATAGATTTTTGTCCATGTCTTTCCCAATTTGTAATGCCAAAGTCCCTTTGCACTACAGTCCTTTATTCTGCAACCTCTGTTTTTTGGCCCGGCGAGAGTTGCAAACAGACATGTGGTACCTCTGAGACTCACAGTGTCTGGTTAAATGTCAGCAGTGGTCAGCAAAAAAAATTGTAATATGAATAGATTTAGGTTGGTAAAGGGTTCATAATGCTTAACAAAACCCACTAGGGTGCATTTAGTGTCGCCCAAGTAAGACAAAAGTGTTAATACCTGTTACAAATGTCTACGAAGGCGGTGCAAAAAGCATCTCGCTGTCTAACACACTTCTTTCCAGTCTTTGATGACACCTAGCTCTTGTTCCTTTTGAGTTGCACGAATGGTGCATGAAGGCACTCATTGTAAAACAATGTGGACGTCTGCCAAAGAAATGCAACGTTAAATGTAATGTGTTGCACCCGGTTGTGCACAAAACAACTGACGGAAAAACCACATCAAAGTACAATAAAAGGGATGCCATTCAATATGAGAATGATTGTCCTAACAGGCTGCAGACGCCGTGTTTCAGCTCATTCTGCCTCTTGCAAAAGAGGAGTTTGCAAATAGAATTATACTCCCAATGGACTGCAGTTTAACGTGATTTATTTTTAGCGCTTGGTTGACGTGGCTCGTTCGGCTTATGAAAACTGTCAATTTCAAAAGATGTTCTAATATACTGTGTTAGTATTGAGTTAACAAATGAATAGTTGCATGCATGGGCGAAGTGATGAATTCAGTATCTTATACATTTACAGTATAGTGGCAGACTGTCAATCTCCAACTATTAGGATTATCCCATCTTTCCAAAGGATATCCTCTATGGTTTGACATGCATAGTTTAACAGCAGGATGGAAGCTCTTTGCAGCGGACTAATCAATAGCCTTCGAGCTGTATTGAGCATGCATTACGCAGCATATATGCAGAGCAGCTGTGGCAGTTCGTCAACTGTTGTAGAATTCTTTCTGCTGCTGTTTTGGAGTCCGGTGTGATCCAAAGTACGGATATTCAGAACTCCTATGCATGTACAAGCATGAACACACGTGCATCCAGTGCATACCAGCTGCTCTGCGGACAGCAAATGTGCACTAGGCTACACCCACACGTCCCCCGCCATCCTGCAATAGTCATCCCCACATTACCCCAGGGATGTGACTCAGGGCACTTGTACAGTAAAAGCACTCTCTTATGTGGCAAGAAACACAGACGCACACATACACACAAAATACTTTGCCATCTGGGACTCATTTTTCCCCATCTAGAACAGCTGTGGCCGAAGCTTTCATGTGTTGCGGTGGGCAGGCAGAGGAATGCCGGGCGAACGGCCTTACGTGCTCCGACAGAAGGTAAATTACAGGGGGGCCGCATTGTGCAAGTTTGCGGCCAACGTCTGCATTGAATCCTCTCGGTTTTGACATTTCTTTCTTTGCTGGTTCAGATCTACAGATGTAATGCATGTGCATTAGGGTTTGATACACCCCTTCACTAGGTGTTATGAGGGAAGTTCCATTTGCTATGCTTATTTTATTCGTTTTTGCCAATTGATGCTTCGTACCACAGTTCAGAAAAGAAAGTGATCACTCCATTTCGCAAATAAAAAAGTAAGCTGAAAGGGTGTTAAATGAGTTTTAATACCAATTACTCAAATGCAGTGACAATACTAGATCTTGATTAGCTGACAAAGCAACTTATTTTAAGCAGGAGGACCTACTAAATTAAGGTTTTAAAATGCTGCAAACTGACCTGAAATCTGGTACTGAATATCAGCATGTTAACATGCTAAGTTTAACATGTAGCTTAAAGCACCACAGTGCCTAAGTAGACTCTTAGTCCTGTTTTAAAATTCTGTTCAAGTCTGTTTTTAATTCCTTAATTTAACATTATTAATACAAATTCTACTTCTAATTCTACTACTACTCTTTATACAGCTGCTAACCACCTAAAATACTCTGGTTTGTAAGTGTTCCAGCACAGTTTAGTGCCCCTTATGAGGCTCTAAATGTTGTTTTAGAGGCACTGTTACTTCCTGATTCCAAGAATAAAGGTCTGCGGGAAACCTTCAATCCATGTAATTTATGGCTGCGAAAATTGTCCAATTTAAATATAAACTGCATATCGGCTATTGGCAGCTTGAATCAAAATTTCCAAAACACTGTGTGTGTGAGTGTGTGAGAGAGATATATATATAGAGAGAGCAAGAACCACTGTCATACATGCATCTATAGAAGATGAAAACCTGCTATTAGAATGTCAGGGAGCAGGGCTCAAGTGTGCTACTCAATACAGACAGACAATCGCACACCGGAGCGTTCACACACACGTGCACATACACCGATTCCACAATACAATGTCAGCGTTAAAAAGGTTGTCAAGCGACAACAGACGAGCTTCCACACATCTCCTTCTCTTTGACGTGCCGTATTTTGAGCCTACGATCAAAGGAAGCAGCTTCCAAACTGCAGATCACAGAGCTGTCACTCAGACAGCAACCGGCGCGCCATACAATCAAACACTGTAAGTTGAGCTTGGCTGTGCAGAGCTGGGATGGGCGTTTTGAAAATAAGAAATAAGAGTATCTAGCAGCCGCTTTTAGCAAACTCATCACAAAATGCCTTCTTAGTGTACAGTTCACAAGCAGTAATGGTATCCCTCTGTCTTCTTGACAATAGGCCTGCCTGTTCTCCTGCCATCTCCGCCTCCCTTTGTTTTTCTTCTTTCCTCTGGATCGGTTTCATCAAGCACTCAAAGTTTTGCTTTCTTGTCTGTTTTTAATCTTTCTGTCTTTCCTTTAGTACCTACATTTCAGTTCTTTTCCCTTTTTTATGCTACTTTATACTTCCAGTCCACTACATTTCGAAGGGAAATATTGTACATTTTCCATTCATCAACTGGAGTTGCACGTTGCAACGTTGCAGTCATGACTTTACATACAAAATATATGAGTGGCTCATAAAATATGATGCATTTTTACAGATTAACAGTATACAAAAAACAACTCCACTTCTATAAGCTCTACATTAATACATTACATCAAAAATCTCCTGATTTGATAAATATCAATTTCGATCCATTTGATTCTTGATAATTCAGATAAAAATATATATAATATAACATAATATTATATATATAATATAATTCTAAACCGATGCGGCAGAACCAGAGATATCGTATTTTTTCATTCCATGCATTCTAACAACACACCCCCTTAACAGATGTCGACTCAAGTGACTTCAGGTAAAGCATGGGGATACTTCTTCCACCAGTGACCTGCATCACCTCACTCTCAGCCTTTTGTCTCTTTTTCTCTAAATGACTTCTCCTTCTCTCTCCATCCCAGCTCTCACCTCTCATTGCCACCGTTAATGTCAGGTGGACGCTCTGCTGTAATCCACACACAACTACTGGGGGTCTAACATCTCAGCTAGCTGTTCCTTCAGGTCTCCCCCATTTTTCAATCAGTGCCACAGAGTCACCTAATCCCTATTTATTAGGCCAGTTAGTCTATATATAGCTTGGACCCACGCTTCCCCTGCAAACACAAGAAACGGCAAGAAAAGGCTGCTGTTTTAATATTAAGCAGCTTAGCTTGCGTAAGGACCAATGTCCTTTAAAATTACCACAGAGGACTCAGAAGGGATTACTGAATTCTGCAGTTTTTCCTTGTACATGGATGCTGGAGGGGGATGGAAATGAAGGGAGGAGAGAGTGTAGAGATTGCTTTCAAGGTAAACGTGGGAGTGGGAGTCCAGGAGGGCAGCTGGGAAGCACACACACACAAACAGTACACCTAAATTTCACTCACATCAAGTTTTGTAGGTTTTCTATAACTGAACCTGCAGGTCGGGAGCATTTACTGATGAAAGAAAACTATCGTAGGTTAATATCAGAGGCTTTATTGTCGCGCCTGTGTGCATTTTTTAACAAACACTGGATTTTTTTCTCCCCCAGTGCCAAAGCGACAAAACATAGTTTTTCTTTTTTGTGTGTGTGTGTGTGCAAGAGCTGTCAGGGTGGAGGCATTACCATGTAAAATGAAAACCACATCAGAGTAGTAATTGAGCTGCTTGGAGAATCAGAGCACTACGATAAAAGAAGTCCTTTGAAGCATTTTTCTGCCATTGAATGCTGCTCTACAAATTGGCAGTGGATTGAGGTGTGACTTATGGGAAAATTCGTTTACTCATACTTTAACTGTGCATTTGAAAAATAACTTAATTTCAGGACATAAATTGTCCTACATAATAGCATGGACTCTTCTCTTTATGAGGTGAATCCACTTAGCATTTTTAATATGTCCCCCTACATTCAGCATTCATTTTTGAAAAAATTGCAGTGTGTGTGTGTGTGTGTGTGTGTGTGTGTGTGTGTGTGTGTGTGTGTGTGTGTGTGCACTGTACGCCCCCAGCCTTCTAAAATGGTGCAGTAGAGCAAAACCCCTCTGTGTGTGTAGTGTAGTATCCTACGCAGCACTTGGCGAGAGCGAGCGGGAGAGAGAAATTTGACAGAGTGCCAAGCCGACCTCGTTTCCCCTGTGTGTGTGTGTGTGTGTGTGTGTGTGTGTTGCAGTCGCAGCAGTGCTGTAGCAGCACGAGCCAGCAGCTTGGCTCAGCTCGCAGCTCCCGGATCTCCGCCCTGCACTTTATACGTGTAACTCAATCCCCACTGCCGCACAACGCTACACAACGGCCCTCATCAAAACGTACCCCCCCAGATACACACAGACAGATACCTGAAGTGTACATGCATGCACATCCGATGAAGCTGTACTGATTATCTTAGTCCGCATACACAGTTGTCTTATCTTGTAGGTTTGGGGGCCCCAGTTGGCATCTTCACCCTCATTAAGGCAAAGACACACCTTGATACATACAGTAGGTCATAGTAGGAGTGCTCCATATCCTGTGCTCAGTGTGTGTGAATGTTTGTGTGTCACCCCATCCCACTACTGGCTGTACTATACTGTACTATATCAGGGACAAGCATAAGGTTCTGAAAATATTACAGGGGCTAATAATAAGACCATTAAATGTGGTGTCGCACTGCTTTTTTGACTCCCTATGTGTTTGTGTGTGTCTGTGTGTGTGCTGCATGTGCCCACCGAGCCTGACTGTTCTCCTCACCATAAGGAACTCATTGACCCGAATCGGCGCAGAGCCGCGCCCCTCCTCAGGGCTGCTGCAGAGACTCTATGGAGTCTCTGGTGGTTAAAAGGGAGAACTGCACCCTGGAGCCTCAGAGCAACAGCATCAGATGCCTGACACACATCTTTTACATAAAAGTGCAAATACCACAATGTAAATGTTCTGCATTCAAAATACTACATAAGGAATAATATTATTATTTGTCAAATATATTTGTCAAAGAACTGCCCCTATGAGTGTTATATCATGTTAGACTGTTAATACATTGATGCATGTAGCATGTTACTGTTGTAGCTAATTTAACTACTTCATATAATTAGAGTTTGGTAGTTTAGTCTAGTGGTTCCCAACAAAGGGGTCAGGCTCCCCCAAAGGGTCACAAGGTAAATGCAAGGTAATGCAGTAGGAAAGTAGGAAATCCTTCTATATCCTTTTGTATCCTTCTATATCCTACTATATATACATATAGTAACATCTTGGATGAAATACTCATTTAAATGAAACCATCTGAGAAGAGTTGGAACACTGCCTAACAATTCTTAAACATTTGACAGGTGGCAAAGGGCCACAGGTCAACACTTCTTTAAAAGATCACACACACCAACATCTTAATCTGTAAAGTAACTAGTAACTAATAGCCATCAGATAAATGTAAAGGAGTAAAAAAAGCACAATATGTCCCTCTGAAATGTAGTTAAGTAAAAGTATAAGCACAGCAAATAGCATAAATTGGAAATATTATTTCAAATAGTACCTCAAAACCATACTTACAGTACTTGAGTAAATGTACTTCATACATTATATTCCACTACTGCTTACACGCATTTATAATCATTAATCATTGGTTAACACTTAGATACCTTTAACGGATTCTCTCTGAAAAGCTGCATCACTCCAGTGCTGTTTCATCATTGGAAACATTAACAGTGTATGAGTGTGTGTGTGTGTGTGTGTGTGTGTGTGTCTGTCCTAGGATGCAGTGGGTTAATCTGTCAACCGTTGGATGAACTCCAGTGTTAAATGGATTAGCCTTTTGCTAGATGACTGGTGGACAGACAATGAGGATTACTTTACTATTACTTTTTCTTGCCGTATTGCAGCGCTCCGTCAGGACGGATGGAGGACTGGCCTGAGTATGTGAATGTATAACTGTCTGCCCTGACCATAAAAGATGACTCTGGAGGGTCAAAGGTTAAGATTTGTGTGTGTGAGTTTGTGTTTTCACTCCAGAATAAGACATATCTCAGAAAGAAAGCCGCTTCTTAACTATAAATAGGCAAAAGATCAGAGAATCTGTCCTTTATACAGAAGAATAAAACAGAAACACTTTTTCAAATGACAGCCGAAATGTTTATTTCAGTCTCACAGTTTGTCGTCATGTCACAACTTAGCTGCGCAGAGGCTGTCAGCTGGTGGCAGAAAGCATTCCAATCATATTCCTTACACAGACGCAGCCATCTTTGAAGTCCCACTGCTCACACTTCTGTTACGGTTGCATTCAGGTTCATTCACCAACATTTGAATCATGTGCGGTTCTACCCATCAACAGGAAGATATCTAAAGCTATCATCATCTTGGCTCTTTTAGCTTGGTGCACAATCTGGGGGCGACTCACAACACATTTAGTAATAATTAGTCAAAAATTGAGTAGACTGACTAGCGAGAATTCATTTAATTTTGAATATTTAAAAACATAAAACTACGTAAAACTAAATTTGAATAATCTACAATAAAAAAATCTGTGTGAGAATCAGATTTAAAAAATGCATCCATTTGCAATGTAACCGCTCTGTAGTTTAATGATGCTAGTGTTCATATCATGTATGATATTAACATTTTCAACCTGGTTTACAGACACGTTTCCATTGGAGCCCAAATTTTGCTCAAATTGTCGGCCGCAGAGCTGTTGCTCTGGATCAGTTGCTCTGGATCAGCCAGGGGCAAATGCATCAGTCAAGGGCACCTTGAAGGTGAAAGCAGCGTTCCCTCTCATCCCTCAGCACAAAGCTGCTTCTTTAACCTTTGCGATTGTGCCTGATTTCCACAGAGATAAAAGGCAGTTTCCAAGAAAGAGCGGATTCTCTATAAGAAAGCTTCTCAAAGTTCGGTTTTATTGGATTATTATATATTCAGAAATCCTAGTGGGTCTTCTGTGTAGCTTGTAGGCAACGTGAAAAGGTCTTCACAGGCTGCCTCATTGGCCCTATTTAAAGAGCCCAAGCTCATCAATAACAAAATAAAATCAGTCAATGTGCATTTGTAGGGAATAATGAAGAACACTGGTTCGAGGTGTGGAACAGCTCGATTGTAGGATATCGTTGAGGTTTTTAGTCATTATACTATTGTTCTTGTCGAGGGTGCAATAAAAAGAGACTAACAGCAAGAAGAACGTTTGCATTTTACTCATGAGCACAGCACCAGGACAAATGGTTGATACATACGCTGACAGCAGTCAAACATGCAAACGTCAGCCATCTCTGTAGCTGTTGGGCAACATTTTCTTGTTCTGGATTCAAACCCTTTCTTTTGCTCATCCAAGTAGCAATAAAAGGAACGTTTGCATGTGATCTCCTCAATCTTTTGTCCTTAGTTACCCTCATGACTCTGGACCCTATATTTTGGTGCCCTAGGCGAGATTAGGATTTGGATTAGGATTAGGATTTGGTCCCCCCCTCATATTATCAATTACACAGAGACCACAAATTATTAGTTTAATTTACATGCTTCAGCTAGCATTATTGCTACATAACTATCTACTAATGTACATTAAATGTCTACACACAACACATTATTTTAATGTTATATCAAAATACCTTCATAGTTGGTTTCTTTTCCTCCTCTTTCCTATGTTTTCTTACTTTTTTTACTTTTTATTATGAGCTAAATATTTCAGTTTATCTTGATTCTTTCATGAAAACAGAAACCCCTGGTCATTAGTCAGGGATTATGGCTCTCTACAGATACACCTGTCAGTAGGCATGGCAGAGAACAAGTGCAGCCACAGGGCAGTCGGGCCGATGAAAAATTGTAAGAAAGAGTAGGCAGCTGCAGGGGTGCAAAGTATATTTCTTCATTTATTTGTTTATTTCTTGCTGCACGTAAGGAACGTGATGAAGGACGCCCATGGGCATATATTTTTATTCATTTTCACTCATTTCTTTTCTTTTGAGGGCGACCGACGCCTCCCCACAGGATTGTGGCGCCCCAGGTGACCGCCTAGTTCCCCTATGCCAAGCGGAGAAAAAAAGTCTCACCACACACCCAAACCAGCTAATGGTAAAGTACGTATATTTACATATCAGAAATTGTTCATCTTTTGTTTGTGGCAGATGAGGCGGACTACCAGCATTTAATTCAACACTTGTAATGAGTTACTTACTTTTAGTAACAGTTCCACGCACAGACATCTCTGCTCATACTTTCCACCATTGCTGTTCTTCATTCGTAATATTTTCTGTAAGTAAGCAACCAACAGCAGAGTAGACAATCTGCTTCCTGTTTACACCGGCACGTGCATACCCAGTACACATGAATGGCCATGTGATATGCGCTTCCATACGAGTAGTATGGACGGAGATAATTTCTGAAACGGGGAAAACATGCTCTTATGTACGAAGATCTATATGGAGATTTAAAATGGCATTTTAAAACAGAAATGTAGTAATGTGGATGTAACCTAAGAGTCCACAGCCATGGTACCTGCTCTGTGAGGCTAGGCACAACGGTGCTTTGAGCCAAACCTCTAAGCTTTAGCAGGTATATTTACCATGTTCACCATCTTGGATTAGTATTTTAGCATGATAACATTTACTAATTAGCACGAAACATAAAAAACAGCTATTAAACCTAAATGTTAGACAAACTGAAAATTTGACCTGATGATGGGTCTAAAGGAAAAGTTAAGTCTTTACAGTTCATCCTGAAAGAACAATAAATGTCTGAATAAAATATGTGCCAATACATCAAGTACATGTTGAGATATTTCACTGGATACGTGAAAACTTTGACCTGCTGGTGGCACTAGAGGAAAAACCAGGGGATCATCAAATTCATTAGGATACATCCTTTTTAGACCATGAATGGCTGTACCAAATTCCATGGCAATCCATCCAGTAGCTGTTGAGATATTTCAGTCTAGGGCAAAGTGGTGACTGACTGATATTGCCATCCACAGAGCCATGCTGCCTGCATGGCAAAAACAACTTAATGACTGACTATTGGTTTTATTATAAGAACAAATATAACAAATCAATTAAGCCAGTTTAAATGAGTCCAGGTAGTGAGTGTACTGTTTGTGGCAGCTCAACATGTATGATGGAATTACCTGAGTTGAGCACATTTGAGATTAAAAATGTAGGACACTCTGCTGCACATCCCTGTGAGGCCTACAGTCGCACCACAAACCCAAATCAGCACAGTGTCAGATGGCATCCAGGAGATTGTAAGGCTTCAGTCTTTTTCTCAAGCTCACTTTGACAGGAACAGGCACACGGCTTCGGAAGGATCAAACCTGTGCCCTGCCAGCCATGTGAAGACGTCTCTGTGGGCACCAGCACACACACACACACACACTGCTGACAAGCAAACATACAACACAACAGAGACTGCAGTGTCTTATCATAGACTGCAGGCCTTCATGATCAGTTCCACATTGCTGATCATATCTCATTTTCCGCCTGACTGTTCACATCTATTATAGGATGTAACCCATATCTGATGCAAATACAAACTGAAGAAAAGTTCAAAATGTGCATGTGCTCACAAGTATGGGAAAAAAAGACGTCACATTTGCTTTGTAGCCATTCCTCTGTTTTTTTCAGACACATTACAGGAAAAGCTATGTGCTCTTGAGTTTGACTGAACTAAGACAAAATTAAAAAAACACAGCTGAGGTTGTTGTGTCTTCTCGTGGGTCAAGTCTGGTCTGGAAAACCACAACAGTACTGCCAGGTAAAAGATAAAATACTTTCAGGAATAGGTTGACATTTTTAGGAAATGCACTTATTCACGTTCTGGTGGAGAGTTAGATGAGAAGACTGATAAGATTCTCATGTCAAATGTTAAATAATACTGTTAAATATTACGCTACAGCCAGCAGCCAGTAAGGTTAGCTTAGCACAAAGTCAGAAGAAAACAGCTAGTCTGGCTCTGTCCAAAAGGTATATCTTGGCATATAACCCTTGTTACTTCATTTTTTTGTACGGATTGAACAACAGCGTGTTAATTAGTGAGCTTAGAGGTGCTGGTGGGAGGATTTTACCTTTGGACAGATCTTTGCTAACTGCTTCACCCTGATTCCACTCTTTGTGCCAAGCTAAGCGAAGTGTCTGCTGGCTGTAACTTCTTTCAATGGACAAACATCAAAGCAGTATCAATTTTCTCATCAAGTTCTCCACATGAAAGCGAATAAGCATATTTGCTTTATTGTCATTGCATTGTAGACAAATGACAAGTTCAAAGACAAGTCACGTGCAGCACATGGACAAGGGTCAGATATCCGTCTTGCCGACTTTGCAAATAATAAAACACTGTAACACATTAACACACTGATTTGTGACATTTTCCACTTGCGACTTGTATAAATGAAGCATTTATAAGTTAATGCAATAGAGAAACAAGTAGTCTTATCTGCCTCTAAACAAGCACTGTGATCCTCATATGGTGCTTTTCTATTTTCTGGCCAAGTGATGTGTCTGGGTGAGACACAGAACATTCCAGCACTCTGTGTACCCAATATCTCCAAGTTTGCTCCATCAGCCGAGTAATGATGCAACGCAAGAGAATTGCTTTATTTGGTGTTAAGAGTGTCTCACTTTGTGTGTCTGTACTCTGTGTATGTGCTGCTCAGTCACACGTCTGTGTTTCTGTTTCTCTCCTTCCTTTTCTGTTTTTTTTCCTTCTTTTTTCCCTGTTGGTCTAAACAATTGCGGCTTTCCTTCGACACACACTCACACAATAACAACCTGAGTCATCTGGCCCTGTTTTGAAGCTGATGTGAGTCTGTGTTTCTTGTTTTTTTTTGGGAGGCCGTTGTGTAACCTCGTTAACGCCGGGGCTCTGCATGTGGGAAATGTGTCAGAGCCCAGCAGAGAGTTGTGATTGGCTTCCAGGGCACACTCCCCTGCCATTCAGCTCCTCCCACTGTTTCCAAACCTAGCATGTTCAGATGCTCTGGTGTGGTCACCATGGCAACTGACACTTCATGAGTAGCCTCATGTAAATATCCCCTTTTTCATCTTTCCCCCCTCCTCCTCTGCCTCGTGTTTTGGTCTCTTTGCTTCTGTCTTCGTCTCTTTGGTTGTTTGTCTTTTTCTTCTTTTTTTCAACGTGACCCTGTCTCTCTCTATTTTGGTCTCTGTCTCTTCCTTTTTAGGGCTGACGCACATCTTGTGGATGTACAAGATAAGAAGCATCAGAGAGTTGGGAGGGGAAAATACACTTGGCAATTCCTTCGCCTTATATTGTCATTTATGCACCATTGTCGTTTTTGCACCAAATAAAAAACCTTTCTGTCGACTGGGGAGTTAGAGGACGACTGCTTGGTGCCTTTTTTCAAATTTACATCCCCCCATGTGAATTCCACTGCCCACTTCACTGCCACTGATATACACACACATTAAGAGCAGCAATAACTCAACAGAACTTCAAACATTCAGACAATGTGTTTAAAACATCAGGACCACCCACTCTTTCTATGATTTATTGAAGACAACCTCAGTAATAATTTCTTGTTCATGTGAACGTAATTTATTATTTTCACTTATTAAATCCACTTTTGCGGAAGATGTAGATTACGACTACAAAGGTCTCATATGATAAATCATCTGTAGTAGGTGAATATTTCATGAGGCACCATGTTTGTAACTGTATTACAGTATTGAACGGATAAATCTCCCGTGAGCCGCAGTGACCGATGATGACGAAATATCACTCACGAGCAGCGTCATATTTCCTGCAAAGCAGGTGAAGTGTGTGTGTTTGTGTGTGGATAATCAGTGAAATGTTACAAGCAGCTTCTTGGAAAGCTCAGTCTGCAGCGCGCCCGTTTCCTGTTTGCCAAGCGGTCATCACGCAGCTCCTGACTGACCGTCCGCTCCGTGACTCACTTCTTCCGACGCTCCTTCAATCCATCCTCCTCTTCCTCATATCTCTTGAGCTTTCGGTGCCTCACCTCGTCACAACTCAGTAGTAACGGGAAATAGATAGCTGGAGGAAGAGTGTGCGTAGGGGTGAGAGAGGAGTGACGCTGATGGAGGTGTGAGTGTGTGTAAAGGATGGGAGGGGCGGCGGGATAGCCCTGCGGTCGAGCGTGTACATGGCACCTCCTCTGAAAGTGTGTGTGTGTGAAAGAGATAGAGAGGAGACACCACACACCCAGAACCCCCTGCAGAAAGAGCTGCAGAATACTAAACACTAAGGGGATCTCGCCCTCTTTTTCTTTCTTTTTTGCACACACACACACTTAAATATCTGCGCGTATTCAATCACTTATCTAAAATAAGAATCAAACACTCAGTCAAGAGAACTGGAGATAAAAATGGCAAAAAAAGATGAATTTTCAGAGAATTTGTCCTGTTTTTACAGAAAAGAAGACAGGAAGGAGGGATGATGCAGAGGAGGAAAGGCGAGGGAGAGAGGAGAAGAGGGGAGGCGCGGGCGGAGAGGGGGAAAACCTGCAGTGCAACACAGTCTGAATTATTCATCGACGTCTGAGTGGGTCGCCGCAGACTGAGAGACGGAGAGAAAGACAAAGAGGGAGGTGGAGAGACTGGAGAGAAGGAGGGAGTGGGCATAAGCAGGGAAAGAAAAGAGGAGAGAGAGGAGGAGGAAGTAGTAGGAGATGGAAGAAAAGGGAGGAAGGAAAGAGGAGATGACAGTAAGGATAGATAAGGAGGGAAGAGACGAAGGAGGAAGAGGAAAAAGGAAAGAGTGAAACGGATTGTGGAGAGAAGGAAAGGAAAGGAATGAAAAGAGAAAGAGAAAAAAAAGAAGGAAAGATGCAATAAGGAAAGAGACAGGGGAAAGAGGGAAGTATGGCGCAGTAGTCTGAACTCTGTGTTCCCAACACTCAAGTCACATTCGCACTGTCTGTCTGCCTCCCTCCCTGTCCACACACACACACACACACACACACACACACACACACACACAATCAAGACAATAGAAAACCCTACTTTGGGTGATTTCTATATCTGTAGGTTACTACAGTAACTATACTAACCGACACACACTCACTCCTACTCTCTCTCTCTCTCTCTCTCTCTCTCTCTCATACACTGTGCAGAGTCCTACACTGTACATCACAAGCAGACATCAGTACCAAGCAGCTTCACACACATCAGCCATCTCTGTCGAAGGCAGACCCGACAGCTTAAAAAAAAAAGGACGCATCAAACAGTCTCACTCACACACACACACACACACACGAAGGCAGACAGACAGAGGGTAAACTACACACACAATGTGGGAGGATCTGACATATACTGCCAAGAGATGGAGAGGGAAAGGGAGACAGACAGACAGCGGGGGAGAGAGACAGAGAGGTCAAATAAGGAGACGGAGGGAGAACAGCTGGAATAAACGAGATGGACACATACACGCACAAATCATAAAATGTCAAAGAGCATGAAAGCCGAAAGAAAGTCACAGAAACATACAAACATACTTGTGCATGTATTGTGTAAGGTAGCTTTATAGCTTTCTAACTTTAAGGCTAAATATTAAGTGATACTGAGAGATCAATACATCCTAAAATACCATAATCATCCGAAGAAGGATACAATTTGATCAAATACTTCATATAGCTATCATTTCGTACACACACACACACACACACACACACACGTAACTTCATACAAGCAGCATGCTGGCACATGCGGTACAGAATGTACAGACAGTATATCAACCTCAAAGTGTGAGAGCGAGAGAGAGGCGCTGTGCATTCAGACAGACAGAAATCATTTGAGGAGGAGACAAACTCAGGGAAAAAAGAGAGAGAGAGAGAGAGAGAGAGAGAGAGAGAGAGAGGGATATGGAGATGGATGCGGAAGGAAGGAGGGAGGGATGTGGGAGAGGAGATGGAGAAGGGAAGGAGATAGACAGCACTGCTGCAGTGTGAACTCTTTGTCCCTGGCGCATCTCACAAACACACACACACACACACACACACACACACACAGATACACACACCAAAATACATGCAGAGGGAATGTCATATAAATGCCAAACACAGAGCCAGACAGCAAACTCCAGACACATATACTGAACAGCACACCTCCACACACACACACACACACACATGCACACCTTCACACATGTCAAAGTGCAACAGTTACACTGAAATAATCTGGTACAGTGCATGTGATACTGCCATTTACTTCTATGCTTCTCTGTCTCATTAGAGCATACAGTTACCTGACCCAGTCCTCTAATTTGCGTAACATATTGCTGCCATTGTGCTCTCCAACTACCATTCATTTTTAAAATGTGTCAGATTGTGTTTATGTCCATCACTTCACAATGTAGTGAAGGTGAGGACAGCAGGGAGGAACATGCTGTTCCCTTTATGTTCTGTGCTTTCCTTTCCATTCATGTTAAACATAAAGACTGCTTCCATTTGCATCATGTAAAACTAGATAGATTGATTGATGGTTGATTGTAGAGCTGCAATGATTAGTTCTGAGGAAATCATTAATTATCATTAATGCCCATTTTCAAGCAAAAAAATTTGTATGACAGTAAACTGAATATATTTGGGTTGTTGGGTCAGATAAAAGAAGATATCTAATGCCTTTTTCACACTTTTCTGAAATTTTTTAGTTAAAAGAATTCATTGATTAACAGAGAAAATAATTACTGTAGAGCACATAAACAATAGTCATTTTTTCTTTAAACTATGACATAAAAACGAGGTTTATTGAGCGAAATATTTTTCATATGTGTGCTTTAAAAATGTGCTGATATTCACAATGTTGCCTACAACGAGTCACAGTAGTGCCCTGTGACACCACTGCCACAGCCAGGCACACTGGGGACATTTCACCAGTGTTGAAGTCACGATTCCTCTCCTCTCCCTCCTCCCAGCCATCGCTCTCTCTCTCTCTCTCTCTCTTTTTCATCCCCCTCAGCCAAATCCCTTCCTCCATGCCTACTTTTTTTCCCTTCCCAGGCTGTCGTTTCTAATAAGAATTTGTACTTGAATGGGGCTGGCTTGTTAGGCAAACGTTGCATAAAAAATTAACAACAATTTTGGAAAGAAAACCATGGCATCCTTTTGCGTGACTAAATGTGTGTGTATGAATTTGGTGCTCGCTCTAATATTATGTCTCCATGAAAACAGAAAGTAATTCTGTAAATGACATGAGGATAAAACACAGGCACGCGACTGGATCTGCCTTTGATGTACAGTATATAACGGCCACTGGATTTAGTGAATAATAGTGAGAAAAAGGTCAATAAATCAAAGTATGCATTCAAAATGAGGATGCACTTTTTGGCTGCAAAGCGCCTCCAAGACTAGACCACTCGGTGCGCTGCATGTGCAAAGATCCAATGGCTGCAGAAAAATGAAACTCAACTGACTCTGCCGATGGATTTAACTTTGCTTGGGTCCATTAGCTCAGTGGCATAAGCCGAGTTTGATGTCCATATAAGGCCATCTTAGTATTCCATGTCTAAATCTAAGTCATTTCAGTTAAGACTGATCCATCCATATGAGCCAGCGCTAATCCGAACACTGTGGTAGCCAAAGTATAGCGTGACTAATAACTGCATAAGTCGTATTACACCAGACAGCCCCTGCGGAGTCTGTATTTTTACATTTATGTGTGTCGTACATGCACCCATTTGTTAAATGTGCACGTTTAGCATCCAACAATCTCTATGTTCAATTACATGTAAAACGACATTGTTGCATGCCCGCTCGCATGTGCACTGCCTGTATGCATGTTGCATGTTGCATGTTGCATGTTTGCGTGCGCATGTTCCACATTTATCTGTGTGGACTTAGTGCACGGGCAGACTCCTTTCCAACATGTGTGTGGCTCAAGCCTATTACAGTAGATGACTCATGTGGTGCGGCTGGCCGGCAGTGAGATACGAGTGTCCATCTTTGCTCCTCCTCCTGCCAAGCAGACCAGTCGGTCACTTTGTGGCAGCGGATGATTCTCTACCACTGACCTGCCACAGAGTGGAGGAGAAGGCTGTACATCAGCTGCCACATATAAGAAGACGGTTACCATTTTACAGTATGCGATTTCATGTCATTTTGCTTTTAGTTTATTTTGGCACAGAAATGAAAAAAGACAAAAGAGAAAACAAAGGTTGAAAACACAAAAACCTAGGTAGCCAATGCCAAAAACTGAAAAGACACATGTAAACTGCACTAAAAGAGATTCAAAGGTTTAAAGGAATAGATCAGCGTTTTGGGAATTACACTTATTGGCTTTCTTGAATGCGGCAAAAGTGAATAAAATCTGCCTACCAGCGCCCCTAAAGCCGACAAATTAACACATTATATCTCATTTGTTTAATTAATACAACAACAACAACAAAAAAGAAAGACAAAGCCTTTAATACATTTGGACAGAGTTCGGCTAGCTGTTTCCAGTCTTTAACTTGAGCTAAGCTAACTGGCTGCTAGCTGTAGCTTCATATACCGACAACAAAGTGAATAAGCATATTTCTCAATTTTCTATTCCTTTCCTTTAAGGGATCCACACCAAAATGTCTCACTTTGGTGTGGACACAGACAGTGGTGTGGAATTCAGGTCAAGTTTTAGCTGCGGGTGCTCTCTGTATGTTATGTAAGCGTATAAAGCATGTCCAAACTTGACAAAGTACATAATTCTGACTGGTTTGCTCTTAAATCATAAAGCTATTACATCAAATTTTCTTAAGGGTGTAGCTAAGAAAAAGCTAATTTGGTCTTTCTTCACATTCCTCAGAGTTGTGGCATGATATCCGCTTTCTCTCTCCTAGAGGACAATGTTAAACCATACCATAGCGAATTTATTGGTTAGATTGATCATCAGAAGAAATGTGATGGTTGGTGAAAGGCAACACCAGTCCAGACTGGAAAACAAACTGCAGTGTGGTTGAAAAACAGCTCTGTCATTACAAAGCATGTCAAATACTTTATATTGTCATCTGTGGCATATTTCATGTCTGAAATAAATCGTAAATACAACATTTTTTTATATGTCTTTGATGTTATTGAACAAGACGATGATTTTAACTCTGCTTGACATCTTTATCGCCCACTGGTGACCTCCTAACACACACACACACACACACGCACACACATACACAAATACACATATACTTACACAGAGTCAGTAACCATGAAATGACATCAACTGCCAAGACAATCATGGGTCAACCTGATGTTGAAAGGTTTCCATGGTTACTGAGCCTGCCCATGTGCCACACACACACACACACACACACACACACACACACACACAGACATCTCCACACACCAAACATTTACCTAAAAAAGCCTTATATTGGCCTTCTAAAATATTTTCTGGCTGCACAGACAAAGAATCTGAGATAGAATTTACATCCTGCAACATTAAAACTGTTGTTTCAGTCCATGTATTAAAACAAGAAAAGCTACACTTGTAATTCAGTCCAGCTGCTTTTTTACATGACATCACATGACCTACATGACAGAAAACCTGAACAGACTTGTCCTTCCATTTTATATTTGATGAAATTCACCCAATGTTTTAAAGTGGGAGTGGATCTTCAAGTCCATTTAGTCTATGGCAAGCTGATTCCCAGACGCTGTTTTATTATTATACAGTAACAGTGGACTGTAAGGTTGTCCTCAACGTGGACATCAATATACATCACTTGTCCTTGGACTGGACTGTATTTTGCAAGAGTAACTATTATTGGCTTGATGGTATTCTGATTTTACAAGGCCAGAAGCTGAGGGGATACTGTTAGTTTATAGCAGGGGATGACTGCATTTAGTCAATCTTCTGCCAGGCTAAAGGTCAACCAAACCATCCTTCCATCATCACTTTCTGTCCCTCTCTCTCTCTCTCTCTCTCTCTCTCTCTCTCTCTCTCTCTCTCTCTCTCTCTCTCTCTCTCTCCATGACCTCTTGGTAACCTCACATAGGATGAGAATGTCAGTGTTCAGTGGTTTTTACAGCCCATTCCCGCTCTGCTCAGAGGACCTTATTACACCTAGGTCAAAGGTCAGTGTGTGTTTTTTTGTTTGTGTGAGTGTGTATGGTGGGGGTAGGACCACACACACACACACACACAGTGACCTCACCTGACGGCATCAATCATCTGTGAAGGTACAACGTTATTCTTCGGACGCAGATGAGCTCTATCCCATGCAGTTAATCCGCTGTGACATATCTGAGTGTGTGTGCATGAGTGTGCATGAGTGTGTGTGTGTGTGTGTGTGTGTGTGTGTGTGAGGGGTAAGGTGGAAGCGTTCCATGAACGTATTGATTGGATGAATGGGAATTGTAAACACAGCGTCGTGAGTTGATGGTTGTGTGTGCATTTATGCATGTATGTGTGTGTGTGGAAATGTGTCAGTGACCAAATACATGTGAGCTTGGTTGCTTGTGTCTCAAAGAATTCGTTTGTGCATATGAATGCGCTCGTATGTGCTGTTTATACGTGTGTGAGTGTGCGTCTCAGTGTACCAAGTAGCTTAGAAGTGGCAGCTGCAGGAGGAGACACTGAATACAAAGCCCCCCCTCCAGACATCCATCCATCAATCAAACACTCTCAGGGGGAGTGTGTTTTAGTTTATTTGTGCTTCTGTCAATCAGCTCTACTGACGGTCACCCATCTGCCCGCCCGTCCATACCTCGGCCACACATAAACATATGAACAGTCATTACACACGCTGACAAAGTGAGTTGATGAAGCTCTTTGTATTCTATGGGATGCAAATAATGTGACTCTATAGCTCCTTTCACACTTGAAACCCACAAGATTGGTTCATTCAGTTTTTCTGGTGAGATAATGGTTGTCTAAATGATGGATTTTAAAACTTATCCCCACAGCTGGATTTCTGGCATCACAGAAATGAATGGTTTATATTCACTGGCAAATTTTCTCCAGTGATTTTAAAGCTGCTCTAATCAATATTTCTATCTTTACAATGGATAAAATGACTATGTGACAGATGTTGCTCATATTTATGAATCTAAAGAGAACTAACTCTTTGGAGCGTTTAAGCTTCTTTCAGCTCATTGTTTTGGTTTCACTCATTAGCATTGTTTGGAAAGGCTCTGATTAACCCACTGTACACTGCTCAGCACCAAACAGCTGAGAGACAAAGTTAGTGACTAGTTGTTGAACATGCTAAAGACTCAGTATTGGGCTTATACTGTATGTGTCAGATGGCCAGAGACACAAAATTAATACTCATGGGGTTGCAGAGGTTTTCACTGCCTAAAGTGGCCAGCAAATCTGCAGGTTTTAATGAAAGTGGGTCACCTAAAACTTTGACAACATTTAAGCTTTTTTGGGGGCCATTGTTTTTTTTGTGTGCTTCACCAGGGCCCATTTTTAGCAACAATGAGAAAAGGAGAGAGATAAAATAGCTCTGATGTATTAGCAGAGAATAGCATGCAAGCTCGATTTCATGCCACACATTGCTGTTATTTTCTCCCTGGGCAGGTAGTGTAAGATGGAGTAGGGTTTTTTTTTTATGCAGCCTGTGTGGTTAGTCATACTCACTTCAGTCATGCACATGTGGCTCCGTTTGCCGGTACATTATCCTCTATTTTCCCTTCGTACATCAAATAAGGCTCTGACGTCATTTTCCCGGTGGTAAACACCTGCACTTTGATAAGAAAAGCAATGTCACAACAACAGTAAGGGTGAAAGCAGATGAGTTAGCGGAAGGGGGGGCTATCAAACTCAGGACTGGATACAACAAATGCACCCAGTGAGAAAACTGCCTATATGCATATATTGTATGTAAAGATGTTGAAGCCTTTTGTGTGCTTCACTTGGGAATACTGGAAGACATAAAGCAGGATAAGGGGCATGCTGAGGGGGTTATTTGTTGTGGCTTTGCATGTTTTATTCAACATTGAACAAACAAAGTGAATTGTGTGTCCATATCTGTGTGTATGTATATTTATTGGTGCACCACTACGTGGTCACATACAGTACACACATGGAATCACGCCTATTTGTATTTTCTCAATGACACATGTTTACAATGTTTGTGTATGCAAGTTTGATTATGTCCTTACATGCATGTGTGTCCTGCATGCGTGCTTTACAGTGTGAACCTGCATGTGCATAGGTATTGTACTTGTGTGAATAACTGCGTGCAGATTGTAACTGAACTGTGCGTGAGTCCATTTTAACATGTGTGTGTATTTAAAGAGTGTGTGTGGCACCTCACGTGGAGGTTTACCTCCCCCCCGGCTGCCTGGCAGCTCGGTGTGCCGGGACAGAGTTGGTATCTGTGCCAAGTTCCACACTCCACCACACTCACCTCACATGGCTCTCAGTGGCTCTCCCACCTACAGTTTTGGTTATTTAAAAAGTATTTTCCTAAATTGTACTTGGCACTTTGTGTGCTGAGTTAGATCCACAGAGCCTCTTAAAGCAACTCAAACTGTGCAGTTATGAAGACATGTAGATATCAGAGGGGGGAATTGGACAGTTTATTGCAAATCATTACCTTCTGACATTACAATTACATTTTAAAGATGAATCCTTCTGGCACTGAAACTGGACCTATTGCTGTGGTAGTATAAATGCTTTGCCTTGTTTGTGGCCTTAAAGTTGCTGAGTGTAGGCAAGAATAACACAACTAAAGGAATTGTTTTGGGAAAAAACGCTTATTAGCTTTCTTGACGAGAGTCAGATGATATGATCAATACTGCTCATATCGATCATATCTGTGAAGCTTAAGCCAGGAGACAGTTAGCTGAGCTTAGCATGAAGACAAAAAACAAGGGGAAACAGCTAGCCTGGCTCTGTCTGAAGGTAAAATAAATAAGTAAAATCTTGTATTTCCTGTAATTCTTGGCTAGAAGCAGTGACTTCCTTGAGTCTTTGTTAATATGAGGTTTATGCTGACAGAAACTCAAGAAAGTCACTGCTCCTGCCAAGAAGCAGTCTAGCACATAACCCCCTGCCAAAGCACAACGATATAACTTAGAGGTATTGGAATGTGGATTTTGTTATCTTTTGACAAAGTCAGACTAGCTGTTTCACTAGGGATGTGCGATACCACTATTTTTCCTTCCAATCCTATACCAAGTAATACCAATCCTAATATTGCGATACCAATACTGATATCGATACTTTTAGATGTCTACTTGTGTATATGAAAATGATGACTTTTACAATGAACATTTGTGAAAAATGTATTTTATAACTCTGTATAATAATTAAACAAGTTGCCAAATATCAGACTTTGCAATTAAAGACAATCTGTGCAAATCGACAAGTCAACTGAAAATCTGAGCACTTACTGACAGGACTGCTGCCGTGTGCTGCCGAGCACCAAGCGTGAGTAGAGAGCGGAAGCCAGAAGGAAAAGTAGTTTTTATATCCCACACAAATATTGACTACAGATTTCACTTTTTACTCTTTTAGAATTGATTACAGATTCTGTGTCATAAAAGCATGATTATTTCTTGTGAAAGCGGATTTGGGATCGATATTTTGATGTGAAGATTGATTCTAAAAAACACACGTCTAGATTGGAAGTATCGATATATTTCTAGATCGATACCCACATCCCTATGTTTCACCCTGTTTCCAGTGTTTATGCTAAGTTAAGCTGCTGGCTGTAACTTCATATACAATAGACAGACAATGACAATATCTTCAAAGTATCTTCTCATCTAACTCTCAGCAAGAAAGCAAACAAGTGTATTTCCCAAAATGTTTGGTAGCTTCTTCTGATGACTATTCTACTTTATGTTCATGCAGGTGAGATTTTACAGGAAATCTGCCGAGCAGAACACAAAAAAGAGGGTGCTGTTTTTTGGGCTCAGATGAGGTGAAAACTTTGAGAGATTTTCTTACAGTGGCAGATTGTGGAAAAAGTTTAGTGCAAGTGGAAAAATGGGAAACCCCAACCCTCCAACATGTGAAAGAGTCGTAAGAATCACAACCACCAGCAATAACACATACATTAGAGAGAGGGGGTGTGTCTCCATCATGGTGTCACTTTAATCTTGTCTTTTGACTACAGTTTTATGTTTAGTCTTGTTTGTTGTTGTACAGTTCTGATATATGTGTTTGTATGTGTCTGTTCTGTAATGGTTTTTACTGTAAATAGGTAGTGTGTATGTTTCAACCTGTCGAGGGACTGCACATGAAAATTAGCCTTGTTAATTAATTTATCTTGTGATGAATAAATAAATAAAGTACGATAATATATTGATATTTGACACAAGAACATGTAACACATTTCACACTTTTTTGGTCTGTCTTTGATGAGAGAGAAAAAGGTTAGGTCCACCTAATGTTTGTAATTTAATCCGAAGCTGAATGTGCTATAGTTTAAATGTTATTTACCTAGTTTGTAGTTAGAATTGTTTGACATTTTGGGAAATATGCTTATTTGCTTTCTTGATTGGAATTAGATGAGAAGATTGATACTAAAAAGTTAAACTGAGTTGCAAATGCTGGAACGACACAGGTGGTCTGAGCTGTACTGAATGTAATAACTGTGACTTGTGCGGTACAAAGAACAGCAGGAGAAAAGAAAAGGGAACGCACATGCAGAGTGTAAAACTATACACACTCACCAGCCCCTCGAATGTTATTTTCCACTTAGAAGTGAAAATATGCTGTGATGATCATGCAAAGCTTCAGAAAACGTGTGTTCATGTGTATGTGTGTGTGTGAGAGAGAGAGAGAGCTGGCTCTCATCCTACTGTGTGGTAAATATTTTTCAGGAGGATCATACCAGTCTGTTCCCAGAACAGCCACCCTGCCTTCAGCCAGAACTATTTGTTATTAATTCCACTATTATGATCTTCTCATCTTCGTCCATTTGCCTCCCTGCTTACAGTCAGCAGCTGAAGCCCCAGGGCGTGTGCGTGTGTGTGTGTGTGTTTGTGTGTGTGTGTGTGAGTGAGTGAGAGAGAAAGAGAAAATAAGGGGAAGAGAGTGTTTATGCCAAGGAAACATGTGACAGAAACTCCATACACACACGGGTATAATCATGTGACACCAAGGTCAGATCAAAACAATAACAGACATGCGTGCACGTGCGCTCACCCACACACAAACACACTTCCTTGCTGCTCTTTTCTCACAAACACACTCCTTCACATGCAGCTGTCAAAAGTCGTCCTCTTGCAGGGTTCGCTGCCTTTGTTTTCTCTGAGAACAACCTCTTTCACCCCAATCACGTGCCAAAACATTTATAAGCCTCTTTCCAGAAATTATTCAACAACATCAATTTTGAGTGTATTCACAATTATTTGAAGAGTTTGGGAAATATTTGCTGGCTTTCATAAGTGTTAGTCAAAAGATAGTTTATTTTACTTAAGTGTTTGCAGATTATAAATATTAACAGCCCCATTGCTAAAAGCAAACCTGTTTGAGGGGAGAGATCCCAACCATCTCTTAAGTGGAGAAGTTTGAAGTGTGAAGGTCAGTTAATGTAAAACATTGTCATACAGTAAACAAGAGACTCATGAAGATTAACTTCCTGTTCATTGATCATTATTTGAAGAATGTCATATCTTTCTGATATTGACACTGTTTTCAGATACACATATATTTGCATTCATTTTCAAAATCGTGTCAGTATCAAATTTTATTATTTGTTGTCAAATTTTTTTGTCAAACTAGCTGTTAACACGACGCTGATATAGTAAAACCTTATTAAGTTGATATGCCAAAGGTGTTAGCTAACATATTTGTATATAAACATCTAGCAGACACAATAGCATTCGTTTGGAGTAGTGTTTCTGGACACATGGCAAATATAAGAATAACAGAAACTCCAAATCAGTATTCAGATTCAGTCACGTTCAACGGTGAGGTCTTGCCTTCTGTGAGATTTTCACAAAATATATATCTCCTAATCGAGAGAAACTCTCATGTGGCTCTTTGTCCAAAAGCTTCAGTTTATCTGCCTTCCATACCCCCGGTTGGATCTGAAGAAATCACCCACTCCTAATAGGATTATGAGGACGCCGGCCCGACCGCAGATCAGTCCTGAGAGGGCTGGATTGGCTTCGGCTTATCCCCTAAGACAAAGGCTACAGATGGCTCCTTTTGTTGCATTAGAGAAAGGTAGAGAGAAACACTGAACATATATACACTCACACTCTGCTCATCTTCTATGTCTGCGAGAGCTTGCGTGCGTGGGTGGACTTGGCCATTCATGGTTGCAGACACAATGATGAGTTGATGCCAAATGAAGCATTGACTCTCTCTTCATCACTTTTGCAGATCTGGCGTGCCAAATGTTTCCGAAAGTACGGGAAACGTAATATGCAAATGTTAAAATGTGCAATGTTTCTGATTGGCTGGCAGATATCCGTTACAAATGTATAACAGGACACCATGAACATAGGTTCAACAGTTTGACTACCTGCTACAGGAAATAGAAAAATCATTCCTTTGTTCTTCACATTTGCCTCAGCTGTTATTCTTTTTACATTTATTTTAACAGTGTATACGGTATGTGTGAAAGGTAGGAATATGAACATAAAACACATATATAAAGTAGGCAGCCCGTCGTTACTACATGATGTAAACTGTTCTGTAATAGTTGTTGCTATTTAGCGGAATTTCAGGAGCAGGAACACACCCCCATTACGTCAACCACGTAACTACGCCATTCCCGTATAAATACCCTACGTAACCGTCCCTCGTTCGCTCTCGATTACTGCGCCCCACCCGCCCATCCCTTTTCGTCCGTTTTTCCTGTTCTTTCTCCCCTTCTTTCTCTATTCTCTCGGTAGGGTCCTGAAGGGGGTGTGGCATGTACCTCTGTTCAATAAATCTTTTAAACGTATCATATGGAGGGTGTGTTCCTTGCTAGTGAATTGACAGATATATATTTTAGATAGACATTCATTTTCCCTTACTATGTTTATTATTTAACACTTTTCCCTCTTTGGCCACCATGTGCTCGTAGTCTTCATCACAGTGGATGATCAGCTCCTCCGTGGCTGTGAAGGACACAGTGTTCTCTTGTATTGTTCTCTTCCATTGATGATTTGAATAAAGCATTCCTCTGCTGAGGCTAGTTTTACTTCACAAGGGTGCAGACATCATCTGACAGCAGAAGCTCCACTTCATTAAAAGCTAACTTGAGAAATCACAAGTTAATGAAACAAGACTTGCATTAATAACTACCACATTCAGCTTTAGCTTCTATTGTGAGATGCTTTCAAATGACCTCTCTGCCTCTCTCTGCAAAGCTTGAACATATACTTCTGCAGTATAACTCTCAGTTCAAACATTCACTCACGCTGACCTTCTATGTGAGGACAGCTTCCCTCTGTAGCTGATTTCCATACAAATTCAGACTTCCTTCAGCCTCATGGGAGGGGAGAAAAAAGGTTTAATTTCACCCTCCTTAGTAAGAAATCACCATCTATATCCCTCTTATCTTACCCCCTGGGCACTGTGGAGAACATACTCACATTGGTGCGCGCGCACACACACACACACACACACACACCTTCTCAATCTCCACAAATCCAGTTGATATGATGCAAGGTGAGCTGGAAAACAGATGTAGCCAGTGTGACCTGCAGAAACCTTTTAATAGCCTTTTATTGCTTGATTTTCCCTTTTATCCATTCAAATCCACTTAGAATGGAAGTCAGGGCTGTTGTAAATTACTGGGTATCTCTGCATGAGTTAGAAGAGAGCAGCTTTTGGAGCCGGAGGAGTGTGATTGGGGTCGTCTGGGAGGCTGGCGGAGTTGTAGAGGAAGGAATTATTTGCATTTCTCCTCAAGTGACCCCTTGAGTAATGAGATGACAAAGTCAGTTCAAAAAAGGTTGAAGGGAGGAGACATGAAGGACAGGTATGCATGCGTTATACTAGCATGCTCAGACAGATTTGAAATATTTACAGTGTCACAACTACTGTGGTCAAATGACCAAAATTTAACTTCTCAAATATTTGTTTACCTGTTGAAGAGCACAATTGTCTTTAAAGAAAAATCAGCTTCTGTGCAGAAAAGACCCCCCCTCCCAAAAAAAAAAGATTGTGAGTACAATCTGCCCTGCTCGGTTAAAGAGTATATGGACTATTATGTGGATTATTCTGCTCTTTCCCTGAAGTTGCAATATCATCTTAAATGCCGCAGAATAGAAGCTTTTTCTCTGATTGAACATCAATTTGACTCCTTTTCAATTAGATCCTACTGCTAATTCCCCCTCATGCTGTCTGAAATAGCCACGCTTTGTTCTAATTATCTTCACTGCATTTATTTTGCTGACGTTGCACTGCTCTCTCAATGACACCAACATTAGTAATCACATGAAAACAGGCTCAAACCTCAGGCTTTGCAATCTGCATTTTGTATTATATTATTCTATGATGACAGGATGAGGATTTGTTGCTTTTCTTTGTCATTTTAACATTAAATGAAGAGTCTTTGGATTTTGGATGAGCATTTTCCACAGTATTTCTGACATTTTATAGGCTAAATGGTTAATCATGAAATTAATTGGCATATTAATCAATAATGAAAATAATCATTAGTTGCAGTCTATCAAAATGAAATAGAATTTGTGATTTGTATCTTTGTACTTTGTTAAATCTGTGGCCGTAATGTATTTCAATGTATTTTGAAACTTGTAAACTGTGGTTTCCTCTATTGTTGCCACTCTTAGTGAGAATTTTTTTTGACATCCAATGCCACTGTTTTTAAAATCCTCACTTTATATATAAAGCTAAAGCTTTATATACTCTGTACAGTATCTGTGTATTGCAACTATGGTACAGAAAAGGTTAGGGAAATGTGTTTAATAAAAATGAACCTGCTGATTGCAGGTCTATAATGGGCAGTCCTGCATGAAAGTCCAACATCCTAACCTCCACATTCTTACCATTAATCTCGCTAAATAAAGGGCACATTACCTTCTGCATTGGCACTGAACGTTGGGGCTGGACATAAATTGTGAGGCGGGCTCTACAAATTCCGAGGGTTTACAATGCTGTGCCGTGATAACAAACTGTCTTTGATCGTTGGAGAAGCACTGAACTGGATATGTTTAACAATTCAAAAAACTCAAGCAATGTCACCACATACCCATGAGCAGATGCCATTATCCTGACTGTTGAATTGCAGGTCATAAAGCTGCCATAAGGTGTCAAAGGATCCAGCAGCTGTATACTGCCCATTGTCTACAGGCGCCATAGAATATCAAACACTCCACATGAAAAGGGGCTGTTAAAAGTTTGTTTAACCACTCATGAAGGAAAGCTGCCATTGCTACACTAGCTTAAATTCATATTTTTTACTGTGGATCCCAATGGCATTCAAACTATCAGTATCAAATTATCCTTATCTACTTCTCTGCTGTATCTATATCCTCAGTATGTTCCATACCATACCAAAATATGGCCACAATATGACTGAACTCTGAAGCGCCACTGAAAGTAGCGTTTATGTTTTTACGATTTATACTAGTAATGTTTTAATTTTGGAAATACAAACTACATCTGCATTTATTGTCTTGGAAATGATCAAATTTATTTGTATGATTATCCTCTAAAATGACAATTTTAGGCATTCAGATACAGGCTAGCAGGTAGCAGTGACATGTATTGACTTAAAAACAGTCAATTATGGATTGTGTGATCGTGATATTGACACATTCAACACCTAAAAGACTGCAAAATATATGAAATATTAACTATAGAAACAGGTTATTCAAATGTTTTTTTTAAATCAATACATTCTACAATGTCACTTGTGTTGCCATAAGATTGAGGTTTTGATCCACATCTTCCTATGTCAAGACTGTAGGCATGATTTGTTAGTGTTAAAATGCAATTCATTTGTTTATTTTATGGCAGAAATGCAGTATGTCATAGAGGAGGGCTGGTGGATTTGTATAATGTATTACATTATTTCCTTTAATAATTAATTCAGAATTGTTGTGGGGATTTTTTCAAAGAAATAAGTTGCAGATGATCACACATAACATATTCATGTTATATCTTTGAGGCTTCACAGCTCTAAGCCTGCTACATACAGTATACAGCACTTGGAATAACACAATAACGCAATAATGTTTACTTGCTAGGAAAGAAAATCATAATACATTTTAAGTTACTGGCCATGTACAGAATAGAGATCTAATATATACCTGCATGTGCATGTGTGTGTGTGTGTGTGTGTGTGTGTTAGTGTGTGTGTGTGTGTGTGTGTGTGTGTGTGTGTGTGTGTCACAGGGTGCAATATACCCCAAATAACTTGACTGAGAATGTGGGGGCAGTGCCACTTGGATTTGTATGGTAATGGTTTTGGCCCCCAGCCAAA